>JAJMKV010000011.1:312140-410554 GCA_030569375.1 Ogataea ganodermatis
AAAAAAAAAAAAAAAAAAAAAAAAAAAAAAAAAAAAAAAATGCAAAGAATAAATGGATCGACGCGTCGATCGGCTGAATATCTCTTCGCGTCTCTCTTGAACGCGTATACAGATTGCAGAAAAACTCTCGTCTCTTTGCCCCAGTATAAACCAACCCTCCCCCTCCACCCTCCACAGCCATGTCAGAACAAATCGCACCCGCCCTCGATAGCCTCCAGGATGTCATCACCTCTCCACGTGATCCAGACTCCTCCGAAAAAGAAAAAGAACTCGCCATACGCTCCGAACTCACAAAACTGGTGAAAATCAATCAAGCCCTTGAACAATCAACAATCTCCATCCAAGAGTCAACAAACTACATAAAACGGATCAAAGAAGCCACAGTCAAATCCAATGAACTCATACAAATATGGTCGAAAATCTTGTCTCAAAATAAACACACAAACGAACTCATCTCTAATGAACATCAAACATGGCTAGGTTCAAATCATGAAGAGGAAAAACTCGACGATAAAGTTCTGGAATATGAAGAGCTGGCCTCCCAATACCAGGAACTAGCAGATGAAAAGAAAAAGTGGGAAGCTCTACGCAAACAACGGGCAATCTCAGAAGATCTTCCCGAAAAGAAAGGCCCGTCCAAAAGGAAAAGAATTTGATATCTTTTAACGGTTTTTTGTATCTCAAATTGTAAATTAAAAATAAAGAAAAAAATACTTAAAATATCGGTTAAAAAAAACATCAAGCACCCTTAACAATCTTACAAATAAGATCTCCAGCATCAACAGAATCGTTCTCCTTAATAATCACTTCACCAACCTTACCAGAAACTGGGGCACTGATAACCATCTCCATCTTCATAGCACTCAAAACACACAATGGATCTCCCTTCTTGACCTCAACTCCAGGTTGAACTCTGACCTCAACAACCACACCAGCCATAGGAGCACCAACTTCATTTGGATTGTGTGCGTCAGCCTTTGGACGAGTAACGCTCTCAACAGCAGCGGTCTTGTCCTCGACAGTCACCTTTCTCATCTCACCGTTCATTTCAAAGTAAACTTCTCTGGTACCAGTTTGAGGAGACAAATCACCGATTGCCATCACCTTGATGATCAAAATTTTACCCTGTTCAATCTCAACCTGGATCTCCTCGTTCAACTTCGGAGCAGCCAAGAAGAATCTCGTTGGCAAGACAGACAAATCCCCATACTTCTCCTGGTTCTTCTTGTAAGCCTCAAACACCTTAGGGTACATGTTGTAAGATGCAACGTCGTATTCAGTGATGGATGGACCAAATCTCGATTGTAAGTCCTGCTTGATCTTCTTCAAGTCAAATGGCTCTAACTCCAAACCAGGTCTTCTCGTGAGCTTTCTTCTCTTTCCAGTGATCACATTGGTTCTCAATGGTTCAGGGAATCCACCGTATGGAGTACCCATCAAACCTTCAAAGAAGTCCAAAACAGAGTCTGGGAAGTCGAGCTCAGATGCCAATCTTTCCACATCGGCAGGCTTCAACTTGTTGGAAACCATGAATTGAGCCAAGTCTCCAACAACCTTCGAAGTTGGGGTCACCTTCACAATATCGCCCAAAAGCAAATTGGCTTCCTCGTAAGCTCTCTTGGTTTCTTGCCATTGCTCTCCCAAACCAACCTGCTGGGCCTGGAAAATCAGATTGGTCAGCTGACCACCAGGAATCTCGTGAGTGTAAACCTCTGGATCTGGTCCCTTCAGGTCGGCCTCAAAGCAAGAGTACAGCAGTCTCATTTCAGACCAGTACGCGTCAATCTCTCTGGCCTGTTCCTCAGTGATACCAGTGTTGATCTCACGGTCCATAGCTGCAATGAAAGCGCTCATCGAAGGCTGAGATGTCAATCCAGACATAGAGTTAACGGCACAGTCAACCACATCGGCACCTGCCAAAGCACATGCGACATATGTGATGACACCAGTTCCGGCAGAGTCATGCGTGTGAACGTGAATAGGAACCGATGGATACTTCTTTCTAATCGAGGAAATCAAAAGCTTTGCAGCAGCAGGCTTCAGCGTACCAGCCATATCCTTGATACCAAGCAGGTGGGTTCCCATATCCATGATTTTGTCAACGGTCTCCAAGTAGTACTTCAGATTGTACTTCTTTCCTGGCTTCAACATGTCACCAGAGTAACAAACAGTTGCCTCAACAACACCACCAGCCTTCTTAACGGCATCAACACCGACCTTCAATTGTTCAAGGTCGTTCAAAGCATCAAAAACTCTGAAGATATCGACACCGGCATCTTTAGCCTGCTTGACAAAGTGGTCAATGGCATTGTCAGGCAACGAAGAATAAGCAACACCATTGGCACCTCTCAACAACATCTGGAATGGGATGTTTGGAACAGCTTTTCTCAGCTGTCTGAGTCTGTCCCAAGGATCTTCGTGCAAAAATCTCATGGAAACATCGAAAGTAGCACCTCCCCAGCACTCCAAAGCGAATGCGTATCTGAAAGCGTGCGCAGTGCTAGGAGCAATGTTCAACAGATCAATAGTTCTCACTCTGGTAGCCAATAACGACTGGTGAGCATCTCTCCAAGTGGTGTCCATGATCATGCAACCATCAAAGGCTCTAATTTGATCAGCAAATCTCTGTGGACCGTTCTCCAGAAGGTATTCTCTAAACGACTCTGGAGGAGTGGTGGACTTGACATCGATTTCCCAACCATTAACATCGTGAATGACAGGGATATCAGCGTCTCTGTTCAATCTAGGCAATCCAATTTGACCCTTGATCGAAGATCCGTTAACACAGAGGTCACCCAAGTACGAGAGCAGCTTCTGGGCTCTGTTCTTAGAATGAACCATCTCGAACAGAGAAGGAGTGTCATCAATGAAAGTGGTCCAACAGTCACCAGAAATAAAAGTAGGATGGGTCAAAAGAGCCAGCAAAAATGGAATGTTGGTCTTGACACCTCTGATTCTGAACTCAACCAAAGCTCTAATCATCTTTCTTCTGGCAATTTCATAGTTAGAACCAGATGTAGAACACTTCACCAACATAGAGTCATAGTGAGGCGAGATAATGGCACCGGCAAATCCGTTACCACCATCTAATCTGACACCGTTACCACCAGACGATCTGTAAACTTCAATCTTACCCGTATCAGGTTGGAAGTTTTTGGAAGGATCCTCTGTGGTGATTCTGCACTGGATGGCAAAACCTCTGGTGGTGATCTTGTCTTGCAAAAGACCCAGCTGTTGCAAAGAAGCACCTGCAGCAATCTGAATCTGAGCTGCGACAATATCAACACCGGTGACTTCTTCCGTAATTGTGTGTTCGACTTGGATTCTAGGGTTGATCTCAATGAAATAATGTCTGTTCTGGGCATCAACAAGGAACTCTGCGGTACCGGCGTTTCTGTAGTTGGCGGATCTCGCGAGCTTAACGGCATCTGTGAGAATAGCGTCTCTCACCTCGATAGGGAGGGTCTTCGCTGGAGCAATCTCCACCACCTTTTGGTGTCTTCTCTGCACAGAACAGTCTCTTTCAAACAAATGGATCACATTTCCGTAGTTGTCGGCTAACAATTGCACCTCAATGTGCTTTGGTTTGTCCAAGAATCTCTCGATGAAACAGGTTCCGTTACCGAAAGCGGTCTTCGCTTCAGAAGAGGCTCTCAAAAAGGCATCGCCAATGTCTTCGCCTTCTCTGACGACTCTCATACCTCTTCCACCACCTCCGAAGGCGGCTTTGATGATGACTGGATAGCCGTATTTGTTGGCAAATTCTTGAGCTTCCTCAGCGGTTTCGATCGGTCCGTCGGTACCTGGAACAACAGGCACATCGTTTTTGATGGCAAGGTTTCTGGCACTCACTTTGTCACCGACAGCGTCGATCACGTTGTGAGGAGGTCCAACCCAAATGATTCCGCTTTCTTCAACTTTGCGGGCAAATTCGGAGTTCTCCGAAAGGAAACCGTAACCAGGGTGGATCATGGAGACGTTATGGTCGCTGGCAATTTTGATGATCTCATCGATTTGCAAATAGGCTTGAACCGGCGAGAATTGGCCTCTGGCACCGATCACGTAAGCCTCGTCGGCCTTGAGTCTGTGCATGGAAAGTCTGTCCTCGTGGGAGTAAATTGCCACTGTGTTCATCGAGAGCTCGTGGGCAGATCTGAAGATTCTGATTGGAATCTCGCCTCTGTTGGCCACGAGGATCTTGTTGGCATTGGACAAGATCTCTGAGTTCTTTCTCAGACTTTGCAAGGATGAGTAGTCCTCAACGTGGGCCATTTTGGAGTATTTGCTAGTGCAACAGAAGAGATGCTGTGGGTGTAGGGGGTTGATTTGGGTCAATTGGGGGGTTTGCACTGTTCTGGAGCCAGACTTTTAGCAGGGCAAATCAAACAAACAAACAAAGTAGAAACAAAGCAGGTTTTATATTTCCAACCGCAGCCGCTTTTCTGCACTTGCTGATAATTTTTCGAGCTGTTCCAGGCGGGGTGTAAGGGCGGCGGGGGGTTCAGCCGGGGAAGGGGAATAAGGAAAGGAACAAAAAAACGAGGCTAGCTGTGGGGGAATAGACGGGGTAATGATATCAGCTTATGCAGCGAGGGGCGAATCTGGGTCTTTATATGGGATCTGGGGGTGCACTGGTCAGGCAAACCAGATTGGGAGCATTAACAATTTCTCGCGGTAACTTTGGTCCGACGTGCGCAGCCGGTGGAAACAGCCGGGGGCGCGGGAACGAGCGGACGCGCTGGTTTTCGAGACCCGAGGGCAATGGGGGTCACTGCCGGGGGCCGCATTGGGGCGCGCAGCCGGGGAGACATCTCCGGGGTCACCGCACGTTGGCTGGGTGGACAAAAAAAAATTTTTTTTACCAAGATCACTCATTACTCATACCGAACAATAGCGTGCATCGCTGCAACTGAGTCACCTCCATACTTTGGGGGGTGTATTTGCTGGCGATTGGGGCTGCCGCGTACACGCCACCGCGCAATTCCACGCACAATCCGCACCGCACCCCCAAAAGGAGAGGTATCGGCCGACGGAGTTGGAAGTCATTCGCGACAAATGCAGGCAGAATGGGTGACGTGACGTGGAGCGGAAATCCCGGGGTTGGGATCAGCGGCCCCACGACTATTGGTTGGATTTTTGTTACTTTATGGTTTTTGTTTACTTGTTGTTTATTCGTCTTGTTCTCTTGCTTATTTGTTTACTTGTTCGTTCCTCTCCTACACAGCAAGCTTAACCTCCTCCTCGTTGATGAGCGCGCTGTATGGCTCCAGAGCCTTGGCAACAGTCACCTTGACAAACTTCTCGGTCTGCTGTGGAGCACGGCCCACAAACGTGGATGGGTCCAAAAGAACATCCAGCTTGTCCCAGATCGGCTTGAAGTACTCGGTGTTGCGAACACGCTCAATCAGATCGTTGTCGCCACCTTCCTGCTTCACCACAGCCGATGCCTGGTGGGACAGCACCCTGATCTCCTCGTGACAGTCCTGTCTGGAGCCTCCTTGCTCCACCATAGCCATGATGATGTTTTCGGTGGCCATGAACGGAAGCTCGGACATGATCCGTCTCTCAATAACCTTTGGATACACAACAAGACCAGAGGTGATGTTGAGCAGCGTAGAAAGCAAAATGTCAGCGGTCAAAAAGGCTTCTGGAATCGAGATCCGGCGGATGGCAGAGTCGTCCAAAGTACGCTCAAACCATTGAACGGCAGCAGTTTGGAACGCATCCTGGTACAGCGAGCCCAGGTGTCTGGCAAGCGAACACACACGCTCGCATCTCATTGGGTTACGCTTGTAAGCCATGGCGGAGGAGCCAATCTGGGACGTTTCGAACGGTTCTTCAATTTCCTTGAGGTTGGCCAGAAGTCTGATATCGGTGGCCATCTTGTGGCACGAGGCTCCAAGAGATGACAGTGGGTGCAAAGCGTCAATGTCGATCTTTCTCGAGTAAGTTTGGCCTGTGCATGGGTAAGCGTATTCGAATCCGAGCAATTCAACCACCTTGTCGTCAAGAGCCTCAACTTTGTCGTGATCTCCGTGGAACAACGACAGGAACGAAGCCTGAGTACCCGTTGTACCCTTGACTCCTCTGAGTCCGAGGTCGTCTCTTGCTCTCTGCATGTTTCTGAGATCCCAGAGCAATTCCTGAATCCACAAGGTGGCTCTCTTACCGACTGTAGTGAGCTGGGCAGGTTGAAAGTGAGTCCATCCGAGCACTGGGAGATCTTTGTATTGTAGGGCGAATTGTGCCAATCTGTTGATGACATTGACCAACTTTGGGATCAACAGGTCGTAGGCATCTCTAAGGAAGATGAGGTCGGCATTGTCTGTAACGAAACAAGAAGTCGCACCCAAGTGGATGATTCCTGCGGCTGCCGGACAAGTTTCACCAAACACGTGCACGTGGGCCATCACATCGTGTCTGACGATGGCTTCTTCCTTCTTGGCCTTTTCGATTTCGTCGTCTGTGATATCGAGATGTTTAGACATTTGTTCAATGGCTTCATCGGTAACCACCGACAATCCAAGGGATTGTTCAGCGATTGCCAAGTTGAGCCAGAGCTTTCTCCACGTGGAGAACCGGTTTCTCAACGAGAAAATCTGAGACATCTCCTTAGAGGCATATCTGGAGGACAGCGGGGTGGTATACGAGTCGTTGGACATTTTGGTGCTGATGGAAGAAATTGGAATAAGATCTTTTTTCTGCCCCGGAAGAGATTAATTTTTTATATATTGATAAAGATAATAATAATTTTTCATTAGATTTTTTTTTTTTTGACTTCTCTGATATCGAAAATTGCAGCAACTCCGGCGGAGCGGTGGAGCGAGGAGCGAGGCAGGGAGCGGAGGAGATACTAACGCCGATCAACAAGCTAACGATGTGCAAGGCGAGTCGTTGGTGATAAGTGAATGTGAAATTGTTTCGATTTGGAGTACTTGCAATCCATCATCGGTTTTTTTGTACTGCCAATCTGATCCAGCTGCTCCTCTAATATTATCTAGTATCCCCTCGTCGGAGAAGATTTTCGGAGTCGGCCGGAGAAGGGGTAGGAACATCAATTGTACATAGAGAGAGGTTCTGGTGTATTATCAATGGCTGGAATTGGATATTTGAGCGGTGAATTATGTCTGTTCTTTGTAGTTATATTTTGTAGAGTAGTTGAGACCTAAAATTTTAAATCAGTGAGGTTTTAAAAAGGGGTAAAATTTCAAACCCAACAGAAACCAGTGAGTGAGGGATAGTTTAAGCAGTTCATCGGCCACAAGAAGACAAACATGACCGGACAAGGAGCTAAAATTGACTGGGGAAACATCTTCAATTACTGAAGCATTACTGATCATTACAGGTTTGTATGTTCGGAAGGTGCCGAAATGCCATCTGTGGGTGTGTCACTTGTATAATAGCAGTCGAAGACGGCGACGTCATCTCGGGTTGCTTGTGGTTTGCTTTGCTTCGCCCGCTTGTTTGGCTCGCGATACCTGTAGTGCTCCGCAAATAAGTTGCTTTGCTTGTCATTTAACGGTTGGTTGCTCCCGATCACGGCTGTGCAGCACCCCTGCACCACTTTCCATTTTTGTCGGCTTATACAAATATGAAATTGGAGTGCTTCCATCATAACAAAGCTCGTTCTTCCCCTGTTTTTCTCGACCAAGCCTTCCAACTTCTACTTCACATCTGTACAAACACCCCAAAATTCCTCAGAATGTCGGCTCCAATTGCACAACAACAGACCCAGCAAAACGGATCTGTCAACGGCACCGCAATCAGCACCGGAGCATCGTCTCCACTGCCTCCACCACCAAACGTTCCTGAACAGGTGGTTGAGAAACAGGCGAATGGCTCGGCCGAGGAACCACAAAAGAAAAAGAAACTGAGAAGAAAACAGCTTCAAGCCAAACCATTGCTCAAGTATGCTTGGATCGCTGGCCAGGGCGCCACTTTGCTGTTTGGAAGTGTGTACTTCGCATACTATGTCACGCTCAAAGCTCATTCGTCGTACGTGGCGTCGGCCGCGTATCTTCTGTCGCTCGCAGGAGTGTGGGTTGCATACACAGTGGCTATTATGTCTGTGTTCAACAGGAAATCCCTGCCATCTTACTACTCGCTCATGGTGACTGAAAATTTTCAATACCTAGTTTTGTCATTTGTGTGGTTTTTTGGCTGGAGTTCAGCTTTTAAGCTGTTCCCATACTGGGCAATTTCTCTGTTGCAACTCTCGAGTTTCTTCAAAGTCAAACCCGTGCTCAAGCTTGAGCGTGTGTTGCAAAAAGCTATTCTCTACGACGAGGCCCTGCTATTTGTTATTCTTCTCTCGGACACTCTGCTCATGAAGGGCCCTTCGGGCTTTGGACTCGTTGTCTACGTCATGTTCTACTGGCTCAGACTGCTGCACAGCCAAGACAACAGATACTTTGTCTACTCACTCATCAGCAAGCTCGACTTGGTGATGTCCAAGCAAAAGAACGCAAAGGTTGTCGATGCTTGGAACTCCATTAAGGATTTTCTCACGGTCAAGCAGAGCAAATTTGAGAACCAATTCCTCCAAACATGAGGTAAATTTTTACGTTTGTTAAGCCACGATTGGTCTATTAAAACATATACACTCCACAATTGTATCCATCACTGGTTCTTAAGTCAGAAATAAGCTTTTGGTAAAATTTGTTATCTTCATGAAATTTTTGGTTCAGAAGCAGAACTGAAATTGATTTTTCATCATAAAAGAACCATCAATGGAAACAATTGTAGTATCTGAACCAGACAATCTCCTGATTGGCTCACTCAGATACACCCATCTGCGATTTGCAATCCCGCTTTAATACTGTTAGTACTTCTTGTTTTCCCACGTAGACCGCACAGAGTAGCCACAAGCAGTAAGCTAAATCAGATGGTGATGCATGATGTAATATGGATCATTGTATCCGAAGATAATTCACCCTAATATTAGTTGTGTTCGAAGACAATCATCATTTTACACGCGTGGCACGTCCGAACAGTCAAATGCTAGTCAAACATACCTGACTCGAGAAATTCGAGTGTTTTGCGACATTGCAAACCAAGACTAGTATGTTGATCTGAGAGTGTTGCGAGGATATTTAGCTCCTTTTATAGTGGTGAAAATTTTCCGGCAAACACTTTTTTGTTGGCGCACGACCCACCCAAATCTGACCTCTCCATAGTAGCAGTGCTCAAGAAGCGCATGGCAACACAACACCAAAAGCACCAATGATGCTGGCAGCAGTCACAAAAACAGCCACAACTACACTACACTCGTCTATGCTATCTGCAGTTGTATTTTCAAGCTAATACCCAAAAAATACTCATAATATAACAAACTCTGGTAAAACTTTGATTAAGAAGTAACTTACTCGGCAGCAGTGGCACGAATGTAGATGGATTGCTTAGAGTGCTTGAGGACTGGCTTGATGACACCGTCTTCCTCAAGTTGTCTGAGAGCAACTCTGGCAAGAGAACCACCGATCTTCAATCTGTCAACCAAGATGGAAACGGAGACAAATCTGTAAGTTGGGACATCCTTCAAGATTCTGTCGTACTTCTCTTGGTCAAGGACAACCAAGTGTTGGGCCTTGTCCTTAACCTTACCCTTGGACCACTTCTTCTTGGACTTCTTACCACCAGCCATAGCTGCGGCGGCCTTAGCAGCCTTCGATTGTTGAATCTTTGGAGGCATTTCTAGTAGCACTTGTTAGTATAAGCTCGAGGGGACAAACAACTGGACGATGGTGATTTTTTGAAAGGTTGCTGGTGTTGTCGATGATCGATCTTCAACTCATTTCACTCTGCTCGTTTCGTTGTCGTTGGGCTGTATTGTTCACTTGTACATACCGAATTATATCTAAATGTTCAGGTGCTGATTCAAAACCCTCTTTGACGTTAGCAACAACCAACACGTTCCTGAACAAGGTTTTTTTTTAGTATCCACTGGTGCTGTGCAAAACACCTTGCAAACCAAACCAAACCTGCTCAGAATCGTTCGCTGCAAACCAACTGGGTTCGCTAATTTTTTTTTGGAAAATTTTAACAGCTTACGTAACACGCGTCACACGCACAAAAATTTCTGCATCCAGCAATACCAGGGTTTCTCTGACCTCATGAATATCACGTGAGAGTTTCAATTTTAGACACCCGTGCACAGATTACGGAGTTTTTTTTTTTCACTGGGTCCCCCCCCCATCTGTTGCAGGATTGTAGAGAAAGTGTTTGAAAGATGTTTAAAGTGCCGTCACTAAACCGTTTAAAGCCCGAAAATAGTCCGGATTTGTGGAATAAAAAACACTTTTGTGTTGTGTACGCTTAGGTTACCCAGGAGACCCCCCCTGTGACGCGGTGAACTCTCGGCATATCGGCCAATCTATCAATCATCTATAATCGTATTCCAAATGGCAGGCAAGAGAACAAAGACACAACTTACCGCCGACATTGCTCTTCGCGAGGACTCCAGTAGCGACGAGGAGATTGTCGAGCTTCCCAACAAGGCCTCGGCGCAAGTGATGGCCGGCAGAAAGATTGCCACGCTCAAGAGTAGAACTAAGCCGTCAAATGGAGGTTCGACCAACTCCAAGCCTCTTGGTGTGTTTGGACTGCTCAATTCGACCAAGACAGAGGAGCCAAAAACGGGCAATGCTTTTGGGTTCCTTTCTGCTCCGTCTGTTGGGTCCTCTGTGCCAAAAAACGACAAGCCTACCCAACTCAAGTCTCTCAATGCCACTTTCTTACAATCGATCAACAGCACCCTTACTAAGAATCCAATTGCCAATCTCAAGCCAATTTTGGCCAAATACGAGGAATACTTCAATAAAGTTGAGACTAACAAAATTGAGGTTCGTAATCTCGAAGTGCCGAAGGTTGATGTGAAGCCAGTTGAGAAGGACGAGTATTCGAGTCAGTTTTCTTTCACTACGGAGAAACCGGTTGTTGCACCAGTTCCAGCACCAGTTCCAGCACCAGCGCCAGCACCAGCGCCAGTGACAGCGGCAGCACCAACGACCGCGGCAGCCCCTATCGAAGTGGACTCCTCCAGTGACAGTGAAGACGAAGTTGAAATTAAAGGTCCTGTTTTCCAACTACAATCGCTGCCAAAATCCAAGGACTACGGCTTCAAGTTTGGAAAGGCTCCTCCACCAGACAGTGATTCGGAGGACGAGGTGAAGATCGAGGGACCAAAGTTCCAGCTTCCAGCGGGAACGCAAATAAAGGATTCTGCGTTCAAGCTGCCACAAAAAGAGGACAAGCCTAAGTTTTCGTTTGGATCCAAGCCAGAGGAACCAAAGGAGACAGCAGAACCAAAAGAAGCCGCTCCCAAAGAAGCCGCTCCAAAGTTTTCTTTCGGAGAAAGCTCGAAATTCTCATTTGGAAAGGCCAACGATGCAACGACTGCTAGCGCTCCAGCAACGTCTGCGTTCTCCTTTGGCTCTGCCAAGAAAGATGACACCGCCGCCGACTCCGCTCCCGCTCCCGCACCGGCACCGGCCAAGCCTGCATTCCAATTCAGCGCAACGCCTTCTTCCGGATTCTCCTTTGGATCGCTGCCAAAACCTGAAGAACCAAAGAAAGAAGAAGTTGCTCCGTTCAAGTTTGGGGGCTCGGAAACCGCTTCTGAGCAGCCAAAGTCTGCGTTCTCCGGCTTCAACTTCTCGACAGCAGCTTCCAGTGGTGCTGCTCCAACATCGGCTTTCTCGTTCGGCGGGTCAGGCGCTCAGGGAGACAAGCCAAATCCATTTTCCTTTGGATCATCTGGTGCATCTTCTGAGTCCAAACCAGCAGCTTCAACATTTAACTTTTCGTTCTCGGCTCCAAAAACAGACTCAATTGCCGCATCAGCCAACACAACCGCCGATGACAACAAGGCTGACGAGCAGACCGAGAACGGCGACGAGGTTAAGGGCGACTTTGCCGTTGTTAAACTCACCAAACAAGTGGAAACAAAGACCGGAGAGGAGAACGAGACATTGGTTTACGCAAAGAAATCCAAAATCCTCAAGTTTGTGCCTGAAAATAAGTCCGAGCCATACACGACAGTGGGCTTGGGAGAGCTCAAGGTGTTGAAGAACAACGAGACGGGAAAGGCGCGGATTCTAGTGCGGTCCGAAGGAAGTAACAACGTGCTCCTTAACACTCTGATTGTTAAGGATATCAAATACGAGCTCATTGGAAAGGGAAATACACTGCGGATTCCTACAATCACGCCCGAAGGGCTCGTCACATACATCGCACGTGTGAAGACGCCTGCGGACGGCAGCGAGCTGCTAGAAAAAGTCACCGGCTGTCAACCAGCTTGATGCTTTAATTTTTCGTATGTTGGAAAAAAAAATTCTATAGTTTGTATTATTTCTTCCTTAGAATAGTTCTCACGTGACCGATGAATTCATTTGGATCTCCAACGTCCAAATATCTGATCCCGTGGCCGCTTTTCCGGTTTAATGTCTCCAGACATCCGTGTCCCAGTATACCCATAACGTCATTTTTCGAGCCCATAAGTTTGTATCCGATTTTGTTCACCAAGGCGAGCAAAACTCGGAGCAGAAAAGAGTCACCTTCGAAAATGTAAATGTCAACAATTCTGGCTGCCACCTCAATGCTTACGCTAGACGTGAACAAGTTGGCCACCGTTGTTCTGAGGTACTCAAGCGGTTCAAGTCCGATCATGCTAAAGTGGCTGCTGATCGTCGGGCTCGTCATGGCCAAAAACTTGCCAAACTGTTGCTCAATGTCTTTCACGTAATCCGAGTCTGTGTTCGTGAGCAAAGAATGCGGTAATTTCTTCGAAACCAGCGACAAAAACACTTCCAGCGCGCGCGTCTCGTCGTGCACGTTGTAGTACACAGCACAGATCAAGTTGGTGAGGCTTTCAAGTTGTGTTTCGAGCTCTGGATCGTGAAGAACTGTGGAAATCATTATTTTTAAAATCGCCTCGAAAGCTATCCCAAATTGGAAAAACTGCAGATTAGGATAAGAATTTTTGACATGGTGGGAAAAAATCTCAACTTTGTCGACAAGATGTAAAATCTCACGGTTTTCATGCTCGAACCCAGCTTTTTTGCAACCATCCATCTCTTTGTAATCACAGGCCTGGTCAATGATGTCTGTTGCGCGGTCGAGCAAGTTTGAAATGATTTCTGGTGTCAGAGCGCTGTTGCTCACCTGTTTAAGCCAGACTCGCGAACGCATACCAGCAGGGATCCCATGCCACCACAGCTCTCTGGTGCACGGAAGACAGACCAACTTGTCGTAGTGACTAAGCACTTTAGTCCATTGCGTCATGTCGTGTTCTGTTTGAACAACAGCTGCGGCCAGTTCGCGACGACGTTGGTCGACACGCACTTTTTCATTCTGTATTTCTGTCTGCAAAAGTGTCTCGTAATCTTTTTGGTGTTTCTGAGATTCGCGAGTATTTTTTGGAGGCAGATTTGTCTGTCTTGTGACTGAAAGATACTGGCATTTCTCTTTTCCAAACGATTCTATGTGTGCGAGGGTGCGATAACTGTTGAGGATCGAGATTCGTTGCAACGACTCGGCTAAAAGAGGGTCCTCCTTGACAGTGAGCAGTTTGGCGTCCTCGGACAGCGATGACTCGCTATCGACGAGACTGAGGTCGGAGAAGTCCGACGCGACCGAGAAGATAGAAGACGCTCGCGTAGAGGGCGATCCAAGACTCGAGGTGCTTGTATTTTGGTGGTGGTGGTGGAGCGGTGTTGGCAGATGCTCCAGAGTAAGTGGTCTGCGCGACAACTTTTCGCGATTCGTGAGCGATTTTAACGGCTGTGCAAACGGAACGTTAAACACAATCAGATTGTCAGGTAGCACGTCGTCAGAGAGAAAGTCGGCAGAGGACTCGAGTGGCTGCGAGAGTCGGTTTCTTGTGGCGGCCTGTTGCTGATTGCGTCGTCTGTGAGTCACTCTGTACCTCTGCGACGGCGTGAGAGCTCCTTGCTCGGCCCGCACGACGCGAGGCGGCAGGGGCTGCGACGGCGGTCTTTTGGTGCCACGAGCGACCAAGTCTAGCGAGACATCCTCGAAAGAATCTTTGATCACGTCCTGCAGCGCGCGGTTGTGTGGTGTAGTCATATTGCAGGGGTCACGGCGAGCGAGGGGCGATGTTGAGTGAGATGAGCAGTGAGGAAGAGAGAGATTTGGGATGACGCGAAGAGTTAAGTCGTAATAAGTGA
This sequence comes from Ogataea ganodermatis, assembly GCA_030569375.1. Classification (NCBI taxonomy): domain Eukaryota; kingdom Fungi; phylum Ascomycota; class Pichiomycetes; order Pichiales; family Pichiaceae; genus Ogataea; species Ogataea ganodermatis. The sequence continues at coordinate 326,324 of JAJMKV010000011.1, forward strand.
GATAAAGGAAGATACGTAGAGCAAGCGTGTACAGACATTTTGATACTCTTCCAGCCTCCTCTTTAGATCTGGCTAGCTAGTTTGAATCAGCAGTTCCAAATCGGGTAACCCTGCAACAAAGTGTCCCAAAAATAAACATGATGAACCGCGGCGGACTTGCGGCGGAGCCACCGCGGTGCGCGGTACTGGATTGTTTTTTTCCCCTGCGAAAAGAGGCGTTTTTTGCACGGAACGTTTAATTTATGGGGACCGCGATTTTTCAGCCCAAATTGGCAAAAAATAAACATTCTTGGCCAGACCGAGGCGGTAGAATAGGCATTTAGCAGTACAAGGCGCGCACAAGCGTGCAGCTTGACAGAACGCGCTTGCCAACCGTGACGCGTGTTTCCATGCATTACGTGGTGTTCTATGTGTGTCGGTTATGCAGTCTAATTATAACTACGTATGTACAGAGAGCGACAACGAGCAATGCGAATCACGTAAGTGCTTGCAATACCCTTTTCATTGCCCCTCATTGCTGATTCGATTGATTTTGCCCACCCTTGACAGCTCCAATGGCTGGCGATCGTTTGGCTTGATAGCCTGCTTCGCTTGTGCGGTGCCTGGTAGTGCAGTGCTACTTGTCATCCTTGTGCAGAATCTTTTTGAAAGCATTGCTCAAAAACGACTCGATCCTCTTGAGATTATTTGGATGCTCACAATCCTCTGCCTTCTCAACATCCCCAAGTGGACGCCACGAAGGATCCACCCGGTTCGCCGTGTTGTCGCCAAACGCATCCGCAAGAGCCTCCAGAAGAGCAGTCTGCGTTGCGTTCACCGGCTTCAAAGGCTGAATCTCCAAAACAACCTTCAAATCGCCTCTGCCAGTAGCAGAGAATGGAACTCCGCGATCTGGAATAGAAATAACACGTCCGTTCTCAGAACCGGCAGGAATCTTGAGGTTGATCTTCTCCCCCTCTAGCGTAGGAACGGCCACCGTTCCTCCAAGAGATGCCGTCGTCATAGGAATCTTGCACTTGTAGATGATGTGCTGGCCTTGCCTCACAAAGTCAGGGTCGGGCTGCACTTTGATCCGAATAATCAAGTCTCCGTTGCTCAAAATCGTGCCCTTTGACGTCGTTGTGTGCGGCGCATCTCCAGCACCGCTCACACGAATCCGCGACCCGTCCTTGATCGCCTTAGGAAGGTTCACCTCGGTTTGCTTATGCTGCTCCGTCACTCCCTCTCCGTGACACGTTCCACAAGAGTCCTTAGGGTTGATCTTGACACCCGTACCACCACACGACTTGCACGTGGACGCCATCTGGAAGCCGGCCTGCAGATAATGCACCTGCGAACCCGTTCCGCCACAAGTGTCACACGTGGACTTCTTCTTGTTCTTCTTGAGTCCAGAACCAGAACAGGTACCACACTTGTTCAGAGCTTTGTAATCAATCGTGGTTTTGGTTCCAAAAATCGCATCGCGGAAAGAGACCGTTTTCAAAACCTCAATGTCATTTCCTTGAAAGTGCTGCACCGATGACCGCTGCTGGCCGCCCATTCCACCGAAAAGATCGTCAAAGTTGAACCCAAACCCTTCAAACGGATTGCCTCCATTCTGGAAACCACCAAACGGATTCCCGCCGTGGGCTCCGCCAAATCCGCCAGCACCACCGTAGCCACCCGCACCTGCATTTGGATCAAACGCCGCGGCTCCAAACTGGTCGTATTTCTCCTTCTTCTGCGGATCGCTCAGAATGTCGTACGCCTCTTGCAACTGGTGGAACTTCTTCTCCGCACCTTCCTCCTTGTTGATGTCCGGGTGGAACTTTTTCGCCAACTTGTAGTACGCCTTCTTAATGTCAGACGCCGACGCGCTTGAGCCAACTCCGAGCGTCTTGTAAGGGTCTTCTAGGAGGGCAACTCGGCTACTATGGAACTGTCTTGTTGCTCCAACAGCCTTCCGACTCGCCCACGCCCCGCGCAGAGTCGCGCGCGCACGACTCTCGCCTGCACACGGACATCTCCATATCAATTTCTTCCCAATGCTGGCCCGAAGTAGATGATTCATCGTTGTGTACCTGAAGGTGCCTTGTCTTGTACTGAGAAACACTTTACGAATCCAAGATTTTTTTTCTTGTCTTTTTTAATTATTTTTCAGCTCGCCAGGGCTGCGTAACACACCAGAGGTTTCTAGAAAAAATCAAGAAAACTCACCGTTAGCTCTTGAAAGCTTCAGCAACAAGGTCCTTGAGTTGGTTCGCTGCGTCTTCCGTACCTCCCGACAACGAATCCTCCAGCTGCTCACCAAGAGGCGCAGCTAACTGAGCGTCTAGCTCAGTAGATTGTTGCTCCTCAGACACCACCGAGCTTTGCACGGCCACCTCGCTCTCACCACTTCCATCGACGCGTCGATCGACGCCCACTTCACCACCACCCTCGGCCTGCCCCTCCTCCTTTGCAAACAGGTTGTTGATGATCTCCTCGTAAGAATCCCCGCCCAAATCCGCCTTCTTCTCGCCCATCTGAACAGACCGGTTGATGCTCGTCTGAATGGTCTGTGTACGGCTCCCCGTCTTGGGACGCTTGATCCGCGACCCGTCTGTCGTGTGATCGGCAACGCTCAGCTTGTCGGCGACTCCGGTCACCTTCAACAGGTAATCCGGCAGCTCGATACCGTTTCTCAGGTAATAAATCTTCCAATTTCGAGCTTTATCCTTGAGTTGCAGCGGTGTACGGTTTTTTAGTGCCTCGCTAACACTGCCTCCGGGCCCGTACATCTCCAAAATCGAAGACCATTGGGTCCCCTTCCGTTTCAATCCGTCTTTCAGCGCCTCTTCCTCCTCATCGCTCCAGATCCGTCTCATCGAAGACGGCTTTGCTTGTCTATAAGTCCGTGGTTTCTTTGGTTTTGGACCTTCCATTGCTTGCTCGTACTCCTGTTTGAACTCTGTAGATGGAGTTTCTGTCGAAGAATCCACCGGAGGAGTTCGTTTTCTGTCCAGTGGCTGCGGCCGGGCCACCTTCGTGAGCTCGCGCGCAATTTGTCCGCTGGAACCCCAGATCAAAAACCCGACGTTTTTCGAAACGTACTCCAATAGGTCGTTGAGGAAACGAATCCACTCGTACTTTTCCATCAACGAGTCGTCCGACGTGGATTTCACGAGAATTTCCTTGCGAACGTCGCACCGGCCGAGAAATTCAAGCTCTGCAGGCGTGAAAAGAGTCGAACTGCGCGAGATTTTGGTCTTTTTGTCGTCGAAATCAGGCTGTTTGCGGCGCAAAAGAATCTCGTCCAAATTGTCCGGAAACAGATCCTTGATGATCTCCTCTTTTGACCGGTCGCCGAGCTCAATCGCCGATATAAAAGCCTGTGTTTTCAACTCGAGAAACAACGAAGCCTGGGACTTCATGAACTTGGTTTGTAAGTTTGGAGACCTTAGGTTCTGAACAAGCGGATACGGAGACGAAGAAATCGTCGATTGCAACGTCTGCTCGCTGCGGATGTTGGTCATCGAATGCGACGCGTCCAGTCCGTGCGGTGGACAGAAAACGTCGAGAAACGCCTCGTTCAGGAAGAAGAATCCGAGGTCAATCAGGCCCAGAGTAGCCAACAGGAACGTCGCAAGGTTCACTTTCCGCAGGGTTCCTTCAACGGTCTCCTCTTTACCTTTGAGGAACGACGGAGCGGGCGACCCGTACTTCCAGACGCCGAAAGTGGCGTTTTCCACTGTGAAAAATGGACTCTCCTCGGAGTTGTAAACTCTTTTTGTAGTTTCAAATAGCTCAATCAAGTTTCCGAATGCAATGCCGGAAAAAGACTCTCTGTTGGACACAAGTTCCATGATTTTCTGGTACGGACCTTGGGATATGATTCGCAGGATTTGCGACGCCAGATTGTCAAGGACTGGAAGAGTGTTGACCAGAAGCTGGATATTGAACGACAGATGCGATGGGGCGGCCAGCGTCAGCGGGAGAGCCGCCAGCTGCGCGTGGACCACGTCAAACGAGCCGTTGGACCGGTTCGGCTGCTTGCGCAGCAGCTCTTTGTACTTTTTCAAGGCCTCTGTGCTGTCGAGGTCTTTGACGAGTTCTGAAGTGTTTGGGACAGAAATGCCTTTGAAAAGGGCCCTGGGAACGTTGGTGTCGATTTTCGGGAGTTCCGGGGTGTCTGGAACGCTGTTTTCCTTGTCGTCTTTGGGTGGACTGGGCTGGGATGGAGCGGGTGGAGAGGGTGCTTTAGTTTCTGTTTGCTGGGGCTCTGTTTCCGTTTGCTGGGGCTCTGTTTCCACGTGCTGAGACTCTGTTTCCGACTTCTGAGCCTCTGTTTCCGACTTCTGAGCCTCTGTTTCCGGTTTCTGAGCCTCCTTTTCTGGGGGAATTTGAGGTATTGTTTGTTCAACCTTTGGAGCCTGCGCCTTTGGCAACTCCTTTTCCAACACAGACCCCTCGTGGATCTCCTGGAGCAGTTCGAGCTGCTTGTTCACGTCATCTTCCTCGCCCGATTTGGGAGACTCGGGTTCCTTTGCACGCTCCTCAGCCCCAAGCTCGGAGTGTTGGTCGCCAATAATTTTTTGCAGGTGCAAATCCAGCTCCTCGTCATTAAAATTTTCGATATTGTCGAACCGGAAGCCCGGAATCTGGGCTGTCAGGTAGTCCAGAACGGCCCCGTTGGCCGTGCTGTCAGGATTTGTGCTGGATACGCTTTGTTGATCTTTTTTTTCCACGTCGAAATCGATTTTGTCTAGCTCTTTGGAGAACTCAGATTCGAGTGGTTGTGTTGTGTTTTCTGGAATGGCTGTGTTATTTGGTTCATCCTGTTTGTTTTGCTCGAATGTTTCCGACATTTTGACAGCCACAGAGAATGGCTGTGATGTGTGGATGGTGCGGTGTGCGGTGGCGCGGTATTTGATTGAACTACGCTGTGCCGGAAGGTTGTTAGCAAGCTTTTAAAAATTTGGTGTTATCTGATAAAAAAATTATTTTAAAAACGAGAAAACAACGAGCGAAGCGAGTTGTTTTAGTTGTTTTGATCGTTTCGCTGTTTGAGTTGTTTTATCGTTTTTTGTCCTCAATTTGCTTGTTGTTTTGATCGTTTTGCTCGTTGTTTTCGAACATCTACCGAAATGCTTTGCTAGTTGTTTTCGAACAGGGTTAGCTGGACAACCTAAAGTAGTAGTCCCTCCTGCCATCCTGCCCACCGTCCCGTCGGTTGCTTTGCTTTTCGTCAACTCATTTTCTTTGCTTGTCTCTTTCCCTCCCCTTGGGTGAAAAGATTCAAACACTTTGGCGCGGACCGGGGCCTGGCAGCTGCTGTGAATAGGAAGAAGGGTGTATCTAGTGGCTCACTCCTTGCTCGTCGGGTCGATCGACGCGAAAATTAATTTCTTCCAGCGAGTCGCGCGCCAGGACTTAGGACAGAGAGGTGGATGAGTAGTATCAGAGAGCTGTTTGTGGTGAGGTTTGAGTTGTTGTCTCGACGAGTGGAGTGAGTGGTTTGCACCGCGCTGTTACGAACGACGAGCAAACGACTCGCTTTGCTCGTCGTTTACTCGCTTTGCTCGTCGTTTGCTCGTCGTTTTTGCGTCGATCGACTCGCTTTGCTCGTCGCTCGTCGCTGCGTCGCCACGCGTAATTACATTCCCCCTTTAGGAAACATAACTACCTACATGAAAAATTTGGACGCCAAAATTTTCGTGTTTCAACTCAAACCACCCTTCTTCTCCTCAACCCCCACCACCACCACCACCATGTCCTTCGAAAGAGCAGACGTGTACGGAACATCCGTTCTTCCGGGCGAGTCGTCAAACGACGATCAGTTCAGCGAAATTATCAAAGCGTTCAAAAGATTCGTCCTTGAATTCAGAATCAATAACCAGTTCATCTACAGAGACCAACTCAGAGAAAACATCCTCGTCAAACAGTACCAACTCACCGTCCAAAACGAACACCTCATCAGCTACCATGACGAGCTCAACAAAAAGCTCATGGACGACCCCGCAGACATGGTGCCTCTGTTTGAAAAGGCAATCACCGAGATCGCCAGAAGAATCATCTACATCTCCAACGAAGAGGTGCCTTCAAACTTCCCCACTTGCCAGCTCATCCTTCTGTCCAATGACAACAAGCTCTCCATCCGGAATCTCGACTCGGAGCACATCTCGAAAATCGTGAAAATCTCCGGCATTGTCATTTCCGCCTCAACTCTCAACTCCAAAGCCACAGAGGTCTCGCTCATGTGTCGTTCTTGCCGTCACACGATGAAAATCAAGGTCCCTTCCAGTTTTGGCGCGGTCCAGACTCCCAAATCGTGCCAGGCCGCACAGCAGCCCAACGGAGAGAAGAACCAGTGCCCCCCTGACCCGTACATCGTCGTGCACGACAAGTCGACTTTCATCGACCAACAGATCTTGAAGCTCCAGGAAACCACAGATATGGTCCCAATAGGTGAGATGCCCCGCCATATCCTCCTCAGCGTCGACAGATACCTGTGCAACAAGGTGATCCCTGGAACACGCTGCGACGTTGTCGGAGTTTACTCGATCTACCAGGCTAAAGTCCGGAATGCACCTTCGGCCAACAACGTGGCCATCAGAAACCCGTACCTGAGCGTTCTGGGAATCCATACCGACCGTGACGCGGAAAATGGAGGACTCAGCACCGTCTTCACCGAGGAAGAAGAGGAGGAGTTCATTGCCCTGTCGAGAGCAGACGACCTGTACGAGCGTTTCTCAAGCTCCATCGCACCGTCCATTTACGGCAACCCGGACATCAAAAAAGCCATTGCGTGCTTGCTGATGGGCGGGTCAAAAAAACTGCTCCCAGACGGCTTGCGCCTCAGAGGAGACATCAACGTTCTTTTGCTCGGAGACCCCGGTACTGCCAAGTCTCAATTGCTGAAGTTTGTCGAGAAAGTTTCGCCAATTTCGATTTACACCTCTGGAAAGGGCTCGTCTGCGGCCGGTTTGACGGCGTCTGTGCAGCGTGACCCGACGACACGTGACTTCTATCTCGAAGGAGGTGCGATGGTTTTGGCTGACGGAGGAGTGGTTTGCATCGACGAGTTCGACAAGATGAGAGACGAGGACCGTGTGGCGATTCACGAGGCGATGGAGCAACAGACTATTTCTATTGCCAAGGCCGGTATCACCACGGTTTTGAACTCGAGAACCTCGGTTTTGGCAGCAGCAAACCCTGTTTTTGGAAGATATGATGACATGAAGTCTCCTGGAGAGAACATTGACTTTCAAACAACGATTTTGTCGAGATTTGACATGATTTTCATTGTCAAAGACGAGCACAACCAGCAGCGAGACACGGCAATTGCGCATCACGTGATGAACATCCACACCAACGGAGGCTCTGAGGAGCAACAGATTGAAGGAGAAATTCCTCTGGACAAAATGAAACGGTACATTCAGTACTGCAAAGTCAAGTGTGCTCCGCGGCTTTCGTACGAGGCGAGCGAGATGCTTTCGTCGCACTTTGTCGGGATTCGTAGAGACGTGAAGCAGAAGGAGGCCAATTCGACGGAGCGGTCGTCGATTCCGATTACGGTGAGACAGTTGGAGGCCATTATTCGGATCACCGAGTCTCTGGCCAAGCTGGAGTTGGCTCCTATTGCGGGAGAGCGTCACGTGGAAGAGGCTATCCGGTTGTTCAATGCCTCCACCATGGATGCCGTCAACGATGGAAACTCCGACAACACGCAGATCACGTCTGAGATCCACAAGATTGAGGGTGAGATCAAGAGGAGACTTCCGATTGGCTGGTCCACGTCGTACAGTACGTTGCGGAGGCAGTTTGTTGAGAGGGGCAGCTACTCCTTGGCTGCTTTGGAGAAGGCTTTGAGTATATTGGAGAGGAAGGAGAGTATACAACTGAGACACCAGAGGTCGAATGTTTTCAGGTGTGGTGTTTAGCGACTGCGAGCGACTGCAAGCCCATTTCTTTTCTCTCGAGTATTCACTTCACGTTCCAATAATTATGTAGTTTAACAAGTTTGGGTAAAGCTGGAAACAGCGCTCAGATAACTGTAGAGAATTGTTGAGGACGCAATGCTGAAAGATTTTGCTACCAAATTTAATCCTCGTTCAAATTTAATTCTGCTACCATCTGCTACCATTTTGGCAGTGCAATTCTGCTTTTTTTTGGTAACCTTGAACAGACTTATAACCTTCCATCTTTATACTCACCCAGTGTTTGGTAAGTGCTTGGTCAAACCAGGAAAATCCTCAAACGGTTGATTTGGTAGCAGAATTTTTTTTTTCTTTCAAAAAATGGTGGCACATTATGACGGGATTTTTATCACCTGTTTTGCTCGTTGGAGACGACAAAATCCACCACTACTCACTATTCGCTTTGTCTGTTTCATAGAAATATAGATAACCTAAAGCTAAAATCCTCTAACCACCAAGCAATGTTTGAAGGCCCGCAAATGGCTCGGCTCAGTGACTCTAAATTTGCAAAAAAAACTCAGGAAGGGCTAAAGTAGGATGAATTTCTACGCTCGTCAAATCACCACATGGAACCCCTCCCTTCCCTTCGCAATCCCCCTCTGAACAATCCTCTCAATCTCCTCCGGATCACTGGTCACCCCAGTCAGATTCTCGTGCCCCGTCTCGGTCACCAGCACATCATCCTCGATTCTCACCCCTCCAACATACAAATACCGCTCAACAACGTCCAACTGGATGAATTTCGACCGGTGAGGATCGTTCAGTGCAGGCTCCATCAAAAATGGCGAGAAATAGATTCCCGGCTCGTTGGTAACCACCATTCCAGCCTCTAGTTTCCGTCTCAAACGCAAATACTTGAGAAGCGGATTGGGGTCTTTGTAGTCCGGGTAACCTCCGACATCGTGAGTGTCCATTCCGAGCAAGTGTCCGAGCCCGTGAGGAAAGAATGCCAAAGACACCTTGCTGTCGAAAATCTCCTGAGCATCACCTTTGAACAGTCCAAGCTCCAGGAACTTCTTGATCAGCACCTTGTGGGCCAAAATGTGCAAATCCTCCCAAGCCACACCTGGACGGATTTGTTCCATCACGGTGGATTGCATCTCGAGAACCGAGCGGTACACGTCGAGATGCTCGGTGGTCCACGTGCCGTTGATGGGGAAGCAGCGCGTCACGTCGGCAGCATAGCACTCCCACTCGGCGCCCGCGTCGATCAGGACCGTCTCTTTTCCTTGCAAAGAGTCGTCATTCTTCACGTAGTGAAGCGTTCCGCAGTTCGGACCAGAGCAACAGATCGGGTCGTAGGCCTGGAACTTGGACCCCTGTCTCACAGAGTGGTACAGGAACTCCGCGTGGATGTGGCCCTCGTTCTTCTCGATCGGCAGAGCAGACATGACAGCCAAATGAGAGTTGTCGGTGATTTTGGCAGCGTGGCGCAGCAACGCAATCTCGTAAGAATCTTTAATCAACCGCGCCTCATCGAGCGCGAAAAAAAAGTCCGAGTCACCAGCCACAACAAACTTGGCAAAGGACAGAGAACTGTACTCGTTGGCGTCGGTGGTGTAGATGGTGGCACCTTTTTCGTTGTACAGAGCAGCCAGCTGCGAGTGAACGTCGCTGGCAAACAAAACCTCGTCCACGTCGTACTTCTTCAACGCCTCCTCGCGCGACAGCGGCATCCCGCTCCACATAATGTCCTCCTCGTCCACGTCGGGGAGGAACAGAACAAGACGGTCCTGAGCCACAACGTACAGCACAAAGCACCCGCTCAGCTGGTTGACTCCCGAGAGGTAGTGGAAGTACCTGTTCTGGCGCAGCGGCGCGGTCTGGTCGCAGTAGGCGTACAGTTTCAAGCTGGCACCAGCCACAAAGAAGGCCGCCGTGGCAACCTCTTCGGGTTTCTTGCTGGCGAAATGCTCCTTCACGCGGCGTGCGTGGCTCTTGGCCGGGTACTTGAGTCCTGCAATCTCCTCAGGGCCGTTGTTCATCTTGTTGGACGGAGAAACAACGTTGGCTGCAATTGACAAGCTGATTATTTTTTTGTGTTTTTTTTTATCTGATTTTTCAACTTTCCTAAAATGGAGATGAATTTTATACACTGAATCAATATACTATATGTCTTGAGGGGCAATGGAGAGACCGAGAAAACGACAGAGGGTAACTGAGAGTACCGAAAGGAGCGATACTCCATCGCAGCCGTCATCGCCTTCGGCACCACCATCGCCCTCGGCACCACCGTCGCCTTCGGCACCACCGTCGTCTACACTCTACCTGGAAACAATCAACCGTCGTGTCCTCGACTTTGACTTTGAAAAAGTCTGCTCCGTGTCCCTAGCAAGCTCAAACATCTATGGCTGCCTCGTATGCAACAAGTACCTGCGGGGCCGCTCGGCCAACAGCGAATGCTTTCTGCACTCGATCAACGAGGACCACCACGTCTTCATCAACTTCGCCACACTCAACTTCTACATCCTGCCGGAAAACTACGAGCTTGATGAAACAACTGCGTCTTCTCTCAATGACATTCGCTGGCTCGTGAATCCAACATACACGCAACACGACATCAAAAACCTCTACACCGGCACGTCTGCGGCACGTGACCTTGCTGGGAAAGAGTACACCCCAGGATACATTGGAATGAACAACTTTGGACACAGTGATTACTCCAACGTTACGTTGCAGTTGCTGACCCACGTGACGCCGGTGCGGGACTTTTTGCTGGCCAATCCAGACCGTTTCACCACGCTCGATCTTGTTTCCAAGCTCTCGCTTCTCACCAGGAAACTTTTCTCCAGCCACCTTTTCAAGCCACACGTCTCTTCGCACGAACTTATGCAATACATTGCAGCCGTCACCAACAAACGGTTCTCTTTGCACACACAGAGCGAGCCAAAAGACTTGTTTGTTTGGCTGCTCAATGCATTGAACAAAGAGCTGGACAACTCTTTAATATCCAAGTTATTTCAAGGCAAACTGCTGAAAAATGATAAAAAATCAAAATTTTGGATGCTTACGTTATCACTTCCTCCAGTGACTCTGTTTAAAGATGGAACAAAGTTGGAGATTCCACAGGTTGAATTGAGTACGTTGGTTGCCAATACAAAGTATGAATTTTTGAGGCTTCCAAAGTATCTTGTTCTTTATATAGACAGGAACAACGAGGAGCACAAAATCGATGGTATTCTTGGCTCCAAGATGAATCCGACAATTGTTCAATTTGACCCTACCGAATTGGTGGTCCAGGGGACGAAGTTTAGGCTGCTGGGAAACATTGTTTATGAGGTGGATGCGACGGACGATTCGGTCCATTATAAGGTGCAACTTTTGGACGGAAGAGGGTGGAGAGAGATTGATGATTTGAGTGTGCAGGGAGTGGAAAAGGAGTTGATGTTTTTAAAGCACAGTTATTTGCAGGTTTGGGAGCAGCAATGACAGTTTGTATAGAGTTTTTCCCTGTTGACTGTATGATTAAGAAGTTATTTCGAAAGTTGTGGTTTCGAATTTACACATGGTACATTTATTCGCTAGAAACGACTAGGTCAAAGAGAAGCGAGGAGCGATGAGGAGCGATGACGAGCGAAACGAGTCATTGCTCGTAGCGAGGATTTGGCGAGGATTACTTCTCACAAACGTCAACTCGCTTCGCTCGTCATTGGTCCCTAACACCTCGCTGACCAATAACTCGCTTCGCTCGTCATTGGTCTATTGTATAGCCAACCTATTAACATTCCCCGTCACAATCGAAACAGTATTCTCATCAATCAACCCCTCTGCAGTCTCGGCCAAATGCTTCTTTGGATCCTGCTTACCAACATACCGTGTCTTCAACTGCTCCTCGGAAAGCTCCTTCTCCTCAACAACACGCTCCACATACTGCTTTGCGATCTTCACCATGCGCTTGGAGGCCTCCAAGTTCCCGCACTCCTTGTCGTTGTAGTCGTGCAACCTCAGACCCGTGGTCCACTCCTTCTTGTGCAAGTTCAGCAGCATGTCTGTCTCCTTTGACGTCTTTCTATAGTCAATGTTCAGCGAATAGTAGTTTCTGTTGAGCCCGTGGATCAGCGCCTGGATCGTGGGCTTGTTCAAAAGTCCCACGTTCGACGTGGTTTGCCGCGGTTCCTGTCCGAGCATCAAAGTCTGCGACGAAATCGACCGGAACGCGTCTATCACCACCTTTCCCTTGACAGACTGGATCGGGTCAATAACCACCGCCACAGACCGCGGGTTCAGCTGCTCAAACGACTGCTGAGTGTTCACGTCCACCGACGACAGCCAACACCCAAAACCAGGGTGCGAGTGGTACCATCCAACCACCATCTGGTCACGGCCAGTCTGTTTCAACATGTCCATCATTTTGGTCTGGAAAACGTCATCAACCGCCTCCACAGACACCCCCGTTCCCGACTGCGGCATTGCAAACACGTCCACCACGTGGATCGTGAAATCGTCGATGAAATCGCCCAACATCAGCCCCATAACCTCCATGGGAACACCAGCTCTTCCGTGTTTGAGCATCTTGAGAAGAGCCAATGACGAGATGTAAACGGTTTCGGCGTTGTCAATAGCCGGCTGGTCCTGTTGTTGGCCGCCGCCAAGGCCGCCCATTCTGCTTCCAAGCAGGGATTGTAGTCTGTCCATGTTGTTTGGTGGGAGAAGAGTTGTGGGAGAAGATGTTGATGAGTTGAGTGGCAAATAAATGTTTTTATGTTGGCGCGAGGGTCGATCGACGCGCGACGCAAACGACGAGCGACGCAAACGACGAGCGCAGCGAGTTGTTTGTGGAGTGACGGAGCGAGTGACGGAGCGAGTAACGGAGAGACGGTGTGACAAGTCAGTCCTGTACAAACTCTACAATTGAGTAGTGTAGAAGTAGTTTGTTTGCAAAGTGTCCCGGCAAACTTGCTCCGTCACTCCACAAACGACTCGCTGCGCTCGTCGTTTGCGTCGCGCGTCGATCGACCCGCGACTGCAGAATCTCTCCTCATTTATCAAGCAGCAACAATATCCTCCTCACCTCCTTCTCATCTCTTCCTCCCCCAGCCGCCCCAGCCGCCACCAACCGCCACCAGCCGCCACTTATCCAACTAAACCCCCTCTCCACGAAACTCTAATCACCCACCAATCCATCCACCCCAATTACACTAACTACAACCCCTCGCCCTCGCCCTCCCAAATGACAAACCAACAGTCCCCGTCAAGACAACCACTCCTCGAACACGTGCACGCTCCACACGTGCACCTCCCCCCCTCGCTCCCTCCACAACCCCCAACAACAAACGCCGAAATCCTCGGCTGGAGCCTCTACTCCTGGGCAGCAGAACCCTTCATCGTCAGCGTCGTCGGCACATACGTCCCCCTCCTGCTCGAACAAATCGCACGCGACAACGGCGTCAAGCTCGTGGACAAAATAACACCCTGCACTCACAACCCGGCCGTCCCCTTCCCACCAGACACCGCCACAGCAGCCGCAGAAGCGTGTGTCCTGCCCCTCCTGGGCGGAAAAATCTACATAGACACCTCCTCCTACGCCCTCTACACCTTCTCCCTTTCGGTGCTCTTCCAAACGGTCCTGGTCATCTCAATGTCGGGCGCAGCCGACCGCGGTGCCCACAGAAAAACCCTCCTCATCGCATTCGGAGTCGCCGGAGGCCTCACAACTATGGCCTACTGGTTTCTCCAGCCACAGAGCTACTACACCGCCTCATTCCTGGCGGTGCTCGCAAACGGAGCCTTTGGGTGCGTTAACGTGTGCGGCAACTCGTTCCTGTCGCTGTTGGTCAACAACCACCGCTCGGTGCGCTCGTTGGCCCCAAACGACCCGTCAAGACTCGCGAAAACAGGCCAAGTCTCGTCCAGAATTAGCGGAATCTGCGCCGCTTCCGGCTACATTTCCGCTCTTTTCGTCCAGATCCTCACAATGCTCATGATCCTCCACATCCGCCACAACCCAAACGTTGACCCGCTCATCTACCCGATCAAAATGGTGATTGGATTCGTCGGACTCTGGTGGCTCGTTTTCCAGGCCCCAATTTACTGCCTTCTCCAGACCCGCCCGTCACGTGACCTCAACCTCGTGCGCGAGCACCCAAAACCGGTCCGCGGCACCCCCTTCTACCCGCTGCGGCTGCTCCAGCACCGACTCTACATCGCCACCGCGTACATCCTGCACGGATACAAGACGCTGCTTGCCGCGGCCCACGCCGCGTCCCAGCTCAAAGACATTTGCGCGTTTCTTCTTGGGTGGTTCATCATCTCGGACTCTCTCACCACCATCAACTCCACGGCAATACTCTTTGCCAAGTCGGACCTCAACATGTCTACGCTCCAGCTCTCGCAGATCGGCATTCTCACCATGGTGTCTGCCATTGCCGGCTCGATTCTCATCCCAAACGTGATCCAGCCGTGGCTCAAAATCGACCTCAAGCAAACCATGGTTCTTATCATCACTTGGGCAGCAGTGATTCCGTTGTACGGAATTCTAGGGTTTTTCATCGACTCAATTGGTCTTCACCATCCTTTCGAAATGTACTTTCTCGCAATTTGGTATGGCTTTTCTTTGGGCGGAGTGGCTACCATTTCGCGGTCACTTTATTCGATGCTCATTCCAAAGGGCCAGGAATCGGTTTTTTTTGCACTCTTTAGTATTACTGATAAGGGCTCTTCCATAGTGGGTCCAATCTTGGTGGGAATGATTATCGATTACACCCATGACATTCGAAAGTGTTTCTGGGTGTTGTTTGCATTGTTGGTTTCGGCTGTTCCGGTGTTTTGGTGGGTTTTGGATGTCGATAGGGGGATTTGTGAGGCAGATGTATTGGAGGAGGTGGATGAAGAGTAAGCAAATGAGGAGCAGAATAAGTCGAAATTACTCACCAATCGCCTCTCATTCGCCCCTCACCATCCAAATCATAGTCTCTACTTAAAATCGCATAACATCTTTCAACTATTCTTCATAACTTCTGTGCACTTCCCTTGATGTACCAATAATCAACCCTTAGATAACAATTTATACAGGCATTACCTGTTCAGAGATTCAAAAGGCTTCGCCCGATCAAAACTCGTAATCACACTCATTGTGCTCGCCTTCATCATTCAAAACCCCAAACATTAACCACCCCATCATCCCCACAACTAGCCCATTCATAATCATCATCGTCAGCTCCAGTCGGCTTCCAATCAATACAATTCACCAAACTCTTATGTCCTTCCAAACACTCCACCAAATTCCCAAACTTCTTGTTCCAAACGTAAATCAACCCATCCTCACTCCCACTCAACACAAGATTCTTATCGGTCAAACACCCCCGAATAATGTAATCCGACTGCCGCAACCCATAGTACTTGTTCACCAAGAACGGGCGCACCGGATTCACCACATTCCACAGTTGAAGCTCATCAGACTTCACATTGATCAAACAATGCTCTGTATCTCCCGCAGCTTTCGTGATCGACGTCAACTTCTTGCCTATCGTAACAGAACTCGCAAGCCTGTAATTCGGTGTGGTCAAATCATAAACCAACAGTTGACATGAGTGCGTAATCACCAACAGCTTCTCGTCATTAATTATGGTAAGATCATCAACCCGGTGCTCAATCTCAAAATCATAAACCAACTCACCATCAAGATTGAAAATCGATAACTTTCTATCAATCGACCCCAACACAAACAGATCCTTATTGGCAAAAAATTCAATAGACCAAATCCGAAGATTCGAATTGAAAAACTCCTTGTTTGAAATCGTGGTCAAACAATTCCCACTCTCAACATCCCAAACTTTCACCGTTTGGTCAAATGATGACGTGATCATCTTGGAATCATCGCTCGACCATGATAAATAAATAATTGTCTCGTCATGGCCAATAAGCTCTTTGTAAATCTTGTAACTGTCCTTTGTGCTGTAAATCGTCACCGTCTTGTCCACCGATGCGCTCGCAAGATACCGACCATCGTTCGAGTACCGAACAAACCAACACTCGTTCGAGTGGTCTTCAAGCCGATGTTTCAAATACTTTGGGAACTTGCTCTTGCCAGAATCCTTGGCAATGTCATGGAACAACGTCACGTCATCATTCGAGTGCCTTGTGGGCGAAAAATACGGACTGTTCAACTGTTGATGCGCCAATGATTGTTCTACCAACTCCACCAGCCTGTGAGCAGGAACAAACTTATCTGGTGGCAACAACTTCACCACCTCCTCCACCAGCTTTGCTCTAGAGCTCTCATAACCACCGCCAATTTCCCATCCAACCTCTTGCAAAAGCTGTCGTGTCACGCCGTTTTCGGGCTCATTGTCATACTCGCATAGATCCACCAATAAAGAACTCAATTTTCGACTCAAAGTGCTTGCCTGGCCAAACCCAGAGTCTATCGTGCTCTGGCTATTAAGCGAGCGTAGAATTCGTAGCGATTTCGTCCGATTCTTCTCCAAAATCAAACTTTCTAAAAATAGTCTTTTTTCAATCAATGTGTGCACTGTTTCTTGCGCAATTTGAGCGTTCTCACCGGAAAAAAAAAGCCCAACAACCTGCGACACCTCAGAAAAGTAATCCTCGTCATCAGGACCGCGCTGTGTGTCCTTGAGTAACGATATGAGGCGATCTGTGTGCTCATCAGCGAGACTCAAGCCTGTCAGCTGCGCCAGCGACTGCGCCACACCGTCAAACGGACCACCCAGGTCTCCAAGGTACTGAATGACAAGTTTCAGCAGCTGATCGTTGCCAATTGGGCCTGTGGCAGGAGACAAGGGTGCTTTAAGAATGGTTTCCACAGCCTGTTCTTCTCCGTGTAAGCCGTTTCCAATGGCACGCTCGGCGGCTCTAAGGGGAGCAGAGAGCCGTCTTTTAGAGGACATGGCGGAGGAGACGATTTAGAGAAGAGAAAACTGAAAATATGGAAATGTCTTTTGGGGGGGTAGAGAAAGAGATAAATAAAAAAGAATGTAAGAACAAGAGGGCAAAAAAAATACCTAAGGTACAAAAAAAGGGCTGCTACAGTGTGGAGGGAGGTGGGGTCAAGATAACCCCCCAAAAAAAGATGATATGGAACCTCACGTTATATACATCACGTGCGTTTATCAGAAGCGGGCAACTCCTGTGGCGGTGTTTGCCCTCTGTCAAAAAAAATTCCAGGCCACGTGAAACAGGTCACGTGGATGTGGCTCAGCCTCGCACGTTCGCGCGAAGGCAAATAAATGTTCATCCAACTTGGTGATCTGGCATAAGCGAAGAAAACAATAAATCCTTTCTTATTTCAACAATTCTTCTCCTGAATAACTATAAATCCTCCAAAAAACATAATGAAATTGTTCGGATTGACTACTATTACCAGCATTCTCGCGACATTGGCTGTTGTGAGTGCCGATGCTGCGGAGCCAGCGATTGCCTCGCCAGATTCGGCCGTGGTGAAGCTCACCGCCGACACGTTTGAGAGCTTTGTGAAGGAAAACCCTCTTGTTCTCGCTGAATTCTTTGCCCCATGGTGCGGACACTGTAAGAGACTTGGCCCTGAATTCAGTGGTGCTGCTGACAAGCTTGTGGAGAAGGACATTAAGCTGGCCCAAATCGACTGTACCGAGGAAAGAGACCTTTGTACCGCGCACGGTATCAGAGGTTACCCAACTTTAAAGGTGTTCAGAGGTCCAGGAGAACCTACTGATTACCAGGGTCCAAGAGAACAGGACTCAATTGTGAGTCACATGATCAAGTTGTCTCTGCCTGCGGTTTCTGTTATTGAAGACTCGGCGGACTTGCTCGACACTATTGCCGAGGTTGCTGACTCGTTGGTGTTGCAAGTGGTTCCAAAGGGTGCTGTTGCTTCTGCTGCAAACGAGACTTTCTACGGAATTGCCAACGAATTGAGAAACGATTTTGTTTTTGTTTCCACTTCTAACGAGGATTACGTCAGTAAGTACGTCAGCAGCCCAGAGACCCCAGCCTATGTTATTTTCAGAAACGGTGAGAAGGTGGACGATGCCTCTCCATACACAGGCGAGACTGTGTCTGAGACTGAGTTGAAGCAGTTCATCAACATTGAAACCAAGCCACTCTTTGGTGAGATCACAGGCGGAACTTTCAAGACATACATGGAGGCCGGTCTTCCTCTTGGATACTATTTCTGGGACGAGGAGTCTCAAAGAGCGGGTGTTGCTGATGTGATTACCGAATTGGCCAAGAAGCACCGTGGAGAGATCAACTTTGTTGGTTTGGAAGCCAAGAAGTACGGAGCTCACGCTAGTAACTTGAACATGAAGGAGGAGTTCCCATTGTTTGTGATCCACGATATCGCAGGTAACCTCAAGTATGGTATTTCTCAGGAGACTGAACTGGACAACAACAAGATTGCCGAGTTTGTTGAGCAGTACAGCAAGGGCGAATTGAAGCCTATTGTGAAGAGCGAGCCTATTCCGGAGGTGCAAGAAGAGGCTGTTTACCACCTTGTTGGCCACACTCACGACGAAATCACTACCCAGGGTAAGGATGTTCTTGTTGAGTACTATGCTCCATGGTGCGGACACTGTAAGAGATTGGCTCCTACTTACGAGGAGCTTGCTGCGATTTACGGAAACGACACCAGTGCTAAGGAGAAGGTTGTGGTTGCCAAGATCGACCACACTGCGAACGATGTTTCGGGTGTTGACATCACTGGTTACCCTACTATTATCCTGTACCCAGGCGATGGTTCCGACTCGATTGTCTACGAGGGAGCCAGAAGTTTGGAGGCTTTGAGCGAGTTTATTAAGGAGAAGGGTACCAACGGTGTTGATGCTCTGGCGATCCGGGACTCTAAGAGCGAGGAGGAGCCAGTTGTTGGCGAGGATCTCGAGCACGACGAGTTGTAAGTTGTGAAGAAAAAAAAAATAAAATTTTTATATTTGTTGACCATTTATGGTGACGGAGGCTGCTTTTGAGAGTCTGTTCATGATGGCGAGGCCCCTATCTGTTTCTGGGATTCCCTCGATGAAGATGTAGTTGAAATTTTGCTCGTCCAGGTCTCGGAGAGCAGAAAAGAGGTTTCTTTGGATCTCATCGCCATCAGATCCGAGAAGTTGATCTTTTGTGAAAATTTCACTAATTTCGCGAGCCGGTGCAAAGGTGTTTGTTCTGAGAAGAGCCACTTTTGAGCCAGAAAAGTCATTTTCGGCAATGTATTGGCCCACTTTTTCACGTCCGTCGCCGCAATTTTGGAACAAAATCACCTTCGCCGTGGGCGAGTAATGGCGGTACTTCATTCCCGGCGTTCTGACGGGTTCCAGCTTGCCAGCTGTCTTTTTTGCCAGTATAATATTTTTCCATTTTTCACCTCCAATTGCACGTATTTCCTCGAGCGAAACTCCGCCTGGACGCAGCAGCATGGGCGGATCGCACAGCCCGTCAACGACGGTGCTTTCGAGCCCCACATGGCACGGTCCTCCGTCGAGAATGAGGGGGATTTTGCCGTCGAGGTCGTGGAAAACGTGCTGCGCAGTCGTTGGAGAGGGTCTTGTAGAAGCATTTGCGGACGGAGCAGCGAGCGGGAGGTCGCACACGTGCAGCAGGGCACGTGCCACGGGGTTTGACGGGATTCTCACGGCAAATGTTGGCTGTCCGGCGGTGACAAGCGGAGATATTGGGGAACCGTCCAAGTTTGGGAGCAGAATAGTAAGCGGGCCGGGCCAGAACTTGTCGATAAGGGGTTTATAAATGTCTGGAATGTGTTGTCCTGGTGCGAGGAGTGTTCTCTCGAGTTGGTCGACTGTGGCGACATGGGAAATGAGCGGGTTGTCGGCCGGTCTATTTTTCGCAGTGTAGATTGACCGAACAGCGTCTGAGCTTAGAGAAGATGCTCCGAGTCCGTAGACGGTTTCCGTCGGGAATCCGATGGCGTGGGACGTGGTTCTGAGCACGTGAGCGGCCTCGGCGATGCTTTGTTCGCTGGTGGAGTCGGCGAAAATGGGCGTTCCGTCCTTGGAGAAGGCGATCGAGGCCGGATTCACAGGCAGAATTTTTGTATGTGAGAACGGTTTTGGGGCGGACATGGCTGAGATTGTGCGGATCAGCCGGCGCGGGCTGGACAGATGACACGTCGTTGTGAGGGGAGGGTAAGAGGGGGAGGACTGGGGCCTTGTTGGGGGGGAAGAGGGCAACGAACGCAGCTAACTGGGAGGCAAAGTTGGATAAAAGCTGTGAGAGACAGTGTAGGAGAGGGAGGAAAAAAAAAATTGTTTGCTTACGTCAGTGCTTACGCGTGTGAGTTAGAGACGAGGGTGTAAGGGATTGCAAGAAAGTAGGAGAGTATTTTGCAAATCGGTGGCTGCTTGAGCGCAACGTTTGTAGAATTGGGTTTGCGGCGCGTTGAACTGGAAACTTCCTCACCTCCGCTTCTCCTCTTCTACTTTGCTTACGTAAGCAACCACCTTGACAGGTACTTGAAGACCTCAGTCTACACTGTTCGTCCAGGTCCACCGCTCCAAACCTCACCTACCCCCGAGGACTGTAAACTCCGTTCAAGATCCTGTCCAGTTGACTCCGTTTGGGATCACCTGGCTAAAAAAAAATCCCCCAACGGCTCCCAAAAAGAGAAAATGGCTGTCATTTGGTCCCAAATTTTTCACTGCTTGAAACAAAATGTCTCCAACAGCCAAACACAAGTCCCGTTCACAAGGCGAGTTTACCATGTTTGGCTTTGCAAAGAAACTCGTAAACACGCTAGAAACTCAGGCAACAAGCTACCTGAGCGTGGGGGCGCCGGAGGAGTCCGGGGAGCGCGTGGGACTGCGTGTTGTTGCTGTGGACAAAAACTCGCTCGCTAGCAAGTACGGCTTTGAGAGCTGGTTTGACTTCATTATTGCGGTGAACGGGCGGCCGGTCGCGGAGTTTGTGGGCCCAGAAGCAGCAGCAGACTCGAATCCGTACCAGAGCACGCCGCAACAGGCAGAATCGGGCTCCGAGTATGCGAATTTGCTCTCATTTCTCGCCACTGAGGTCAACACGTACAGATCGAACGTGACGCTGCGCACGTGGTCTGCCAAGGGCGGGGTCACGCGGGACGTGGTGATTCCCAACAGCGAGTTCACTGCTGCGACGAATGACCAGCTTGACGACATCCCACTGGCCCCGGAGACGGTGACCGAGGGCTCCAGCGTGCAGAACTCGGCTTTCAAAAGACTCCAGCTCACGCTACAGCTTTCGTCGACCGACGCGGCGTTCCACGTGTGGCACGTGCTGCGTGTGCAGCCCAACTCGCCCGCGTACGTTGCGGGGATCATGCCAGACGAGTACGTGCTGAATTGCGAGGGCGGTTTGCTGGCCACGGGCGGTGAGGACCTGCTGGGACGTGTTGTTCACTCGCTCTACCAAAAGTGGCGCGCGAGTGTGGCGCAGCAGGTGGCGCAGCAGGCGGCCGCGCCGGCCAACATTGCGCCTTGCTCGGTCGTTTTGTACGTGTACAACCACGACTACGACGTGGTGCGGCCCGTGACGGTGTACCCGAACGACCAATGGGGCGGCCGGGGGCTTCTAGGGTGCGACATTGGCTACGGGCTGCTGCACCGTGTTCCCGAGGTTCTAGGGAAGTTTGGCGGGGACGGCAACGAGGACGACGACGAGGAGGTGGATCTGACTCCCGGGGGTGTTCTTTACTCTGCTCCGGCGACCGACAATGTTCTTGCACCTGCAGCGCACGCGCCGTCGTTTGGCGAGGGCGCCGCGGCTCCTGCGAGACGCAAGAAGACGAGCAAGTATGCGGTTCCAAAGGGCGATCTGGAGGGTTATTTCGAGGAGGAGACGGCCAAGTCGAGGGAGGTCGACGGGCGCGGAAGCGGAGGGAGTGGCGAGAGTGTTCCTCCGCCGCCAAAGCTCAAATGAGGGTGTTGGGTCTTGCAGAAATTTTGCTGAGCTCTATTTTAAATCCATTGGGTGGCAAATTATTACACACTAAAATTAATCCCATTTTTTATATCCCCTACTTGCTATATTTGTCCGCGTCACGGCGGCTCGTGCCGGCCCGCCACGTCTCGCGCTGTTCCCGCAGCGTTGCCCCCGTGCCCTCGCCAAACGAGTCCTTCATCGCGAGCCAATTGCACACCGGAAGCTGCAAAATACGCCGGAAAACACCCAGATCCCGCAAAACGCTAACAAATATAAAGTACGCTGAGCCCAAAACAGCACCAAACAGCGCCCCGACCCCGATCTGCTTCGCGTTGTGGTACTCGAACGCGTACCGCGAGTAGAAAACCGCGCCGTCGAGAAACAGAACCACCGCAGAAGCTATGGCGCCTTCGGCCGGGCTTTTGTGTCTCCACCGCAGAGACGAGAGCAGCACAAAAGCCCCAAAAAAGGCCATGAACTGCGAGTGCGAAGACGGCATCCCGTATACGAGCGAACCGTTCTGCTTGAAGATCTGCCCGTTCATAGGTCTCGGGTACCGCAGAACACGCTTCACCAGACAGCTGAGCACGTCGTTTGCCACCTGGCCGGCAGCAATGCAGCACGGTTCAAGCTCCCTCGTGACAACAAACCACGAGAACAAAAACACGAGAATCAGCACGGGCACAATCGAGAAAATCGCCACAACAAGGCTCAAAATACTGGTTTCGTCATAGAGAATGTACGTGTGATCGAACGGGACAAGATTTGCCGTCATTGTGGCCAATGGGATTGGGATTGAAGGGATCATCAGTAGTTGATTTGAACGTGTGAGATTTTCTAATTTTTTTTTTTTATCACTTCAAACTTTCAAATCGTGGTCACGTGATCATGAATATCGAACAAAAAAAAAAAAAAAAGGTTTTGAAAATAAATCAATCACAATCACTCACTCTTCCTCCCATCCCCCCCTTCCCAACCCCTCCAATGGACACCGCAGCAGCACTCCAGCAGTTGAAGGCACAGCCCGACACCGCTACACTTGAAAACCTGCTGGTCTCGCTCGCCTCCTCACCCAAATCTCACCTCCAACAGCTAGAGATCGCTTCCATCCTGCTCACCCGTATCATCCCTGAAACATACTCATTGCTCGGACAAAAACCCAAAAATGCAATCACCAGCTTACTCTCCAACCGGATTGGGCTCAGCCAGGTGGTAATCCGACTCCGAACAGACCCAATGGACAAATTATACGCCCTCGTGCTGGCCGATTCAGTCCAATCGGCAGCATTCGCCGCTCTTTTGGGGCAAATAACAAGACCCACGCTACTAGAATACAAAGCTTTACTTCTCCACAAGATCCCAGACAGCTTGAACCGCGCCTTTCTTGAAACTCACGACGATGTTCTCGACTCCGTTACCGCAGAATACCCTTCGAAGTTACTCCAATACATCGAACAACACCAAAACACCCTCCAACAAAATTCATGCTTTTGGCCGCTGTTGAACGGTTGTTTAGCCTTGAAACTGGATCTTTTTGATGTCATTTTCCTCAACAAAAGCTCACTCACCGCTCTTTTTACCGCATTTAACAGCTCCAACGACTACACTTGGCTCAAGAAACTGGTGGAGTATCTTACACACAAGGTTACTAGCTCCAATTGTGGCGCCTACTCTCGTATTCTACAAGAACTCGACATCAAAGACTGGGATTCAGCGCTTTCCCTTGCACAAAACTCGCCGAATGTTGAGGTTCTTAAGGCATTTTCAATTCTTGCGCCAGCCCCAGTGGTTGAATCAGCTTTGAGAAAGTCTCTTGCAGCTATATCTCCACAAAGTTACGTTAAACAAACTCCATTCCTGGAACAACAACGATCTGTGAAAGTGGTTGCTCTCCTGGTGCAGAGGTGTTCCAAGGAGACAATCACCAAATTGTCCAGCGAACCGGCATTTTTAGAGTGTGTTACTCACCGTCTGGAATCGAACTCACCACAAATCCGTTCGCTCGGAATGGTGGTGGGAGATCTAGTTTACGAGGCCATCAACAACGGCAAACCCATGTTTGACATCCCTGAACACTTGCACCGTAAGCAAAAATTTGTGGCCGAGTTGCAGATCGAGCCGGTGCACGGGTGTCTGGACGATGCAATTGCGGCGGTGCACAAAAAAGAACATGCAGTGTCTGTGCAACGTGTGGCTGAGCCGCAAGTGATAGCTACCAAAGTGTCCACCACGTTCGACTCAGACCCAGAAGATTCAGATGATGAGATTCCTGCAACACGCAAAAACGTGCCTGTGCCAGTTTATTTGAAAGAGGTGGTTTCGTACCTGCAAGCGGATGCTGGAAAGGACCAATTGGCGTATGACAAGCACCGAATTTTGCAAGGAGTGCTGCCGCAACTGATTCGGACCAAGGCAGACTCTGAAGAGCTCAAGTTCTACAGCGAGTCTCTGTTAGATTTGATTGTTGGCCTGACAAACGTGTTCAAATTTGAAGATTTTGAGGCCTGGAAGCTTTCGAGTCTGGTTTCGATTACGATTGGTGATTTTGAAACCTCGACTGAGTATCTGATCAAGTCGTTTGCGAGCGGAGACTTGTCACTAAATACGCGGGTGATGATTTTGAGTTGTCTGAGTTTGAGTACTCGTGAGAAATGTGGGATCCAAGACGAGTTTGTGCCGGGCAAAGATCGTTTGGAAAATGTCGGTGCAAGGATGTTACCGGCTGCCTTACATAAGCAGTTTCTCGAGTACGAGCAAGGTGGAGTTGTGGGTGGAGAAGCACTCAAAGCTGTGTCTGGAGGGATTGCGCAGTTGAAGTTGGAAGGAACGGTGACGCGCCGATCGGCAAGACTTGACAAGAAGAAGGACAATATTGTGACGAAAAACACCTCATTCATCAATAAACAGCTGCCAAAGGTGTTTTTCACGTTGGTTTCAGTATGGAGAGTTGTGAGTTCGAGAACGGGCAAAGGGTTTCAAATTGGGCAGTTTAGTGCGATTCTAAACTCACATTTTCTCAAGACGGTGTCTCTGGTTTTAGAGTGTGCGATTCCTTCTTGTACACAACTGCTAGAGATGATTGGTGAGGTTTTAGGTGTGGTTGTTGAGCAATTGCGTCTTGTTTTGGCAAATTATGAGGAGCTCATGATGGAGGCGGTGGTCACGTGCCTGCGCACCGTTTTGCTGTACGACGGTTTGAGATCGGTGGGCACCGGTTTTGCGCAGGAGTTATTTTTGGCGCAGGAGTACTTGGGGAGTCTCGTGTCCAGACGGGTGATTTTGGAGCCTACGACGGCGGCCAAGTGCGGAGTATTACGGGACGAGATTGTGGAGATTCTCCGCAATTAGAAAGTGCTCGTGTGAGCGTGCGGAGAGACCCGGACCCCGAGACAAAGAGAATAAGAACCCTGTGAGGGGTGAATCCAGATTTGCGAGGTTTCACACATTGATGTGAGGGGTTGATCCTGATGGAACGACGCTAAATGGCGACATCGACGCGTCTATGGGCTCTATACAGTTATTCCGAGCCTTTTTTGTCTTGAAAAAAATTTCTTGGCCTGCATGGCAAACCCTTTTATAACCGGAATGAATGACCCTAGGAAAATCTTGTGCAGGATCCTAGATATGATTGTTAGTGTGTAATCTTTATTGTTGAGACCCCAGACTGTCCTGCGCAAAAACCTCTGTCAGCCGGAAAACGGGTCCGTGGACGGTTGGCGGTGGGTAGTCTTTCCGGATAATCCCAAAAAGAGGTTAAGCCGAAAGACCAAAAAAAAAAAAATTTTGTCGGCGACTGCGCGCCGTGTATTGCTGGACAATAGAGTGATAATCGGAAGTTCTAACCAGTTGTGGGTGTTGGATTACTGCTTATGGAGGGCTCGTCAGAGCAAGCTTAGCCCTCGGAAATACCGACCGCACGCGGGGTGCCATCCCCGGAACCCCGCCTGGGTCCAAATGGTCGGCTCGATCTGAGCCGTGCGAGTGTGCCGTGTGCGCGTTGGTTGTTAGCGCCACCTTAGTGAGTCATGCTTCCCTGGGTGACGAGAACGGCGTGCACATAACCCTGGCTGTCTCGCTATGTCTGTCTTGACTGGTCTTGACTGGTCTTGGCTGGTCTTGGCTGGTCTTGGCTGGTGCCCTCGCTATGTCCGTCTTGGCTTCCCCTCCTTGGTAAACTTGGCAAGTGCAAGCACCCGTTTCCCCGCCCGTTACCCCTCACCACGGAAGATTCGACTCTATGCGATGTGAAACCCTTCGTATCGGGCCGCCACGCAGGCTCTCTCCAGAGACCTGCAGAACAACAATAGTCTGCAGGAAAAATTTCTTTTCTGCATCAGGGAGATTGAAGTATGTAGCTCTTTTTTTTTTTTCTGCTTCACTATATAGTAGCAACAGCAGCACCTCCTAAAAACTCCACATCTGATCACCCTTGACTGATCACCAACCAGTAGTCATGAACACTGACCTCGAATCCGCCTCCTCTTTCAAGGAGGAAGACCTCAACAAGACCACCGTCTTGGAGGAGTCTCACGCTCATGCGCAACCAAAGCCGGATTTCCACATCTCCAGCATTGGAAACTACGCGAAAACTCGTTTCACCGAGCTGCTCCCAACAAAGCAGAGCATTGATAGCAACAAACACCTTCTGAACCCACTCCCAGGTCTCAAGAAGATCCCGTTCAAGCAATGGCTCATGATCACATCCGCGTTCCTCGCCTGGTCCTGGGACGCTTACGATTTCTTCTCCATCTCGCTGAACGCTTCCCAGCTTGCTGAGGATTTCGATAAGACTGTCAAAGATATTACGTGGGGGATCACCCTTGTTTTGATGTTGAGATCCGTGGGGGGAATTGTGTTTGGTTACCTCGGTGACAAGTACGGCAGAAAATACCCACTTTGTGTCAACATTTTGCTCATGGCGGCCCTCCAATTTGGTACTTATGGTATCTCAACTTATAAGCAATTTCTCGGTGTTCGGTCGATTTTCGGTGTTCTTTTGGGAGGAATCTACGGAAATGCTGCCGCCACCGCCCTCGATGATTGTCCAGCCGAAGCCCGTGGTTTCATTTCTGGTTTCCTTCAACAAGGTTACGCTTTTGGATATTTGCTGGCTGTGGTTTTCACCAGAGCTTTGGCAGATAATGTGGCGATGCGCTGGAAAGCTATGTACCTCTTGGGTGGAGGTATTTCCGTCCTGCTCTTTATCTTTAGAATGTTGCTACCAGATACCCAGGCTTTCTCCAGACAAAAGGAGATTGAGAGATACAACATTGAGCACTGTGTTCCTCAGAAAACTTTCAAACAAAAGGCTGTTGGTGCTTTGAAAGTGTACTGGTTGATGATTATCTACCTCGTTTTGCTCATGGGTGGATTCAACTTTATGTCTCATGGATCCCAGGACTTGTACCCAACGCTGCTTACTAAGCAATACAGTTTCTCCCACGACCGTTCCACTGTCACCAACTGTGTTGCCAACTTGGGTGCCATTACTGGTGGTATTATCGTGGGCCATTTCTCCAACTTTGTTGGTAGAAGACTCTCCATCATGATTTGTTGCGTGGGGGGTGGTGCCTTGATTTATCCGTGGGCGTTTGTCAATGGCTCTGCCATCAACGCGGGGGCATTTTTCTTGCAATTTTTCGTCCAAGGAGCGTGGGGGGTTATTCCTATCCACCTTTCTGAACTTGCCCCACCTGACTTTAGATCTTTTGTCGTGGGTGTCGCTTATCAGCTCGGTAACCTTGCTTCGTCCGCCTCGTCCACCATTGAAACTACCATTGGCGAGCAGTTCCCGCTCACAAACTCCAGTGGTGAGGCTGTCTACGATTACGCCAAGGTGATGTCCATCTTTATGGGTGCTGTTTTCGCTTACGTTCTGTTCATCACGTTTGTGGGACCAGAAAACAAGATGGCTTCGTTCGAGACGGAGGAGGAGGAGGAAGCTGCCGCTAGAGAGGCACACGAGTTGGAGGAGATCAAGGAGATTCCAGAACACTCGTCGGCGAGACAATAGACTTGTCGTGTATAGTAGGAGTAATATATTTATTGGTGATTACAAAATGCGCGCAAGCGTCGATCCACGCATCTTGGCGTGGGGGGAGAATTCATTATCCGTTCAATGGCCCCCCCCCCCACCCACTGTTTGCTCAGCCCCGCTTAATCCCACATCAAACCCACGGAAGAACAAACCCACGTCAAGATTTTTCATGCAGCGCGGCTAAAACTGTATCTTGACGTCATTGACTGAAATTCCCCAGATTTTTTCCCCAGACCCTTTAAAAGGGGCTGTTACTCGCCCCTACAGCCCCTTTCTTGTCAGCCCCAATAGCCCCTGTTTTGGTAAATTACTCACCATGTCTAAGGAAAATACCATGGCATTGAATGAAGGCGAGCTGAGCTCCGCATTAAGTACTGCCTCCGGCAGTGCCTCCGGCAGCGCCAGGGGCAAACCACACTTTATCGGCCTTAACGGCAAAAAACTCAACCTCTACATGGGAATCATGGCTTCCATGGGCTTCCTACTGTTTGGATATGACCAAGGAGTTATGGGCTCACTTCTCACGCTGCGCTCGTTCCGCAACACGTTTCCCTCGATCGACACCGAGGTGCACAAAGACCGTGCCACCTTGCAAGGATTCACCATCGCAGTGTACGAAATTGGGTGTCTCTTTGGTGCAATGTCAACAATCTATCTCGGAGACCGTCTTGGCCGGCTTCGGTGTATTCTTGTGGGCTGTGTTATTATGATTGTCGGGGCTATTTTACAGTGCACAGCCTTCTCTGTCGGACATTTGATTGTCGCTCGGATTGTGACCGGAATCGGAAACGGAATGAACACCAGTACGATTCCGATGTGGCAGTCTGAGTGTGCGAAACCAGAGACTCGAGGCAAGCTGGTGATGATTTCTGGTGGATTGATTTCCGCTGGAATCGCCATTTCTTATTGGATCGATTTCGGCTTTTACTTCACCAAAGGTGACGTTTCGTGGCGGTTTCCGGTCGCGTTCCAGATGATATTTCCGATCTTCATTTTACCGGTAATTCTCAAGTTCCCAGAATCGCCCCGGTGGCTCGCCAAGAGAGGCCGCTACGCCGAGGCCGCGCTCGTGTTTGCAGCCTTGGATGGAACCTCTGTGGACGACCCCGTGGTGGCACGCGAGTTGCAGGACGTGCGGGCTTCTCTGGAAACCGAGAATTTGGAAGGGGGTAGCGACTTCCGCAAGAGCTTCTCCAAACTGTTTGTTCAAGGCGAGCACCGTAACTTCCACCGCGTGATGCTGGGGCTCTGGTCGCAGATCTTGCAGCAAATAACCGGAATCAATCTGATTACGTACTATGCCGGTACGATTTTCGAAACCTACATTGGAATGACTGCTTTGAACTCGCGGATTCTTGCCGCTTGCAACGGACTGTTTTACTTTCTGTGCTCTTTCGTGGCCATGGCGTACATTGAGCGGTTTGGGCGCCGGAAACTCATGCTTTTTGGCAGTGCAGGACAGGCGGTTACCATGGGTCTTTTAACGGC
Organism: Ogataea ganodermatis; assembly: GCA_030569375.1. Classification (NCBI taxonomy): domain Eukaryota; kingdom Fungi; phylum Ascomycota; class Pichiomycetes; order Pichiales; family Pichiaceae; genus Ogataea; species Ogataea ganodermatis. The sequence goes on from JAJMKV010000011.1 coordinate 355,628, forward strand.
AATGACATGGGCCTCGGCAAACAAAGATAACCACGCCGCGGCCATTGTTGCAGCCGTTTTGTTGTATGTTTTCAACGGCTTCTTTGCTATTGGCTGGCTGGGAATGAGCTGGTTGTATCAGGCGGAGATTCCGCCGCTTAGCATTCGTGCCCCGTCGAATGCAATTTCCACGATGGGCAATTGGAGCTTCAATTTCATGGTGGTTATGATCACTCCTGTTGCTTTTGAGAGCATTGATTGCTACACTTATACGATTTTTGCGGTTTTGAACGCACTTTCATGTCCGGTTATTTATTTCCTATATCCGGAAACGTCCGGATTGTCGTTGGAGGAGTTGGATACAGTTTTCAGCGAGTCTGAACCTTGGAAGCCATGGACGGTGGTGGGTATTGCGGAGAAATATAGGCGGTTTGGTAGGGAGAGAAGGGAGAGCAGCGAAAGTGTTGAGGAGATGGATTTGAAGGGGAGTGTTGAGCATGTTGAGTGAAGCAATTGAGGAGCTTAACAAGTCAATTGCTCATTCGGTGTGATTTGTGATGCATTATTATGCTTTGGAATGCTGTGCCAAGCTGCGCTTTGCCTTGTTATAATGAGAATCATTTATTCAGTCAATCTACTCAAATCAGCCCAATTTAAGCATATAGTAAGTGCATCGATTCGACCCAGCAACGCAAATTCCCGAAAACCCAGTGGTATTTATTCATTGCATGACGAGAGAGGCGGATATCCATGTTATTTACATAGTTTTACAACTTGAGACTTGTTTTTCGGCAATCATATGTGACTAAAACGTCGCTGACCAATCGGAGTAGACAAAATATCAAGTTCCAGACCCTTTGATCAGCAAGAACCGTTCACATCGCCGTTCGTCTTATGCTACCAAGATCTTCTCACCAGTGATTACCAGTGATCACCAGTGATCACCAGTGATCACCAGCCAAGATTAGACAGGAGATTGGTAATCAAGTCAGAATTACAAGCCAAGCGATCTTTTTGCTCCTCAGCCCAGTCAGATATAATTGGTCGGGAACCCAGAAAGAACAGACTTCTTTGAACGACAAGCACTTAACTCGCTTTGCTCGTAATTCCGCTTTGCTCGTAATTCCGCTTTGCTCGTCATCTCGCTCGTCAGATTAATCAGATATGATCGGCTATCTGCACGCCACACCTACTCATCATCATAGAAAAACTCTCATGTCACTACATCATGTCAGGCAAGAAATCATCTAATCTATCGAGCGGACTTTTGACTTGTCATCTTACATTGTATCACGTGACAAATGCCACTGGCCCCTTCAAATCACGAAGCCTCGCAGCCGGGGTTTTTTTTCCAAGCCCCGCGCAGCCCCAAAATCAGGGCGCAGACGCCCCGAATTTGGGGCGCTCTCACCTCGATTCAACACTCACCACAGAAACAGCCTTGCCAACCTTCCCTGTCACACCACTATCAACTTCCTCAATCACCTGGCTCACACTGTAGTCCGCGTCCGACTCCGAGTCGCCCTCCGGAACAGTATCAACAAACAAGTCGCTCTTATTGCGGGTCAAATAGTAAAACAACATCATGAACAGATACATCAGCAAGAAGCAGCCAAACGCGTACGGCCAACCAATCTTCCAGCGCGGAGCGTCACCACCCGTCTTGAACACCAACAGCGGGGTCCAGATGTAGGTGGAGTAGCCTATGCTCATCATGGACCCAATCAAAAACGCACGGAACTCGCGGTCCTCATTAAATTGCACATTGACCCACGAGTAGAGTAACGGCGAGTGAACGCCCTGAAACCCGAACGTGTACCATCCGAAAAACTTAAGCGGGTTCGGCACGTGCCAAATGGTCATGATTATGTAGCCGATCACGGGCATGGTGGAAAACGCAGTGTAGATGGTCCAAGGGTGGTAGATGGTAGCCAGACTGGTTCCCAGCCACGATGAAAGTGCTGTCAACGCGTACGTAACTGAGGGTAAATTGTTGATTTGAGTCACGGTAAATTTGTGGCCGTTTGGTTTTCCCTTTAGCCACAGGGTCATGTACCCGGACGGAATGCTGCACTGGATCTCGAGCACGTAGATGGTGACACAGAGCCACCATTGGTACTTCTTGAGACACCTGACAATGGTTTTCAAAGTAATTTTTTGTGGTGGTGCAGAGATGTTTCTGCGCTGAGCAATCTCAATATCTTGTTCACTCAAAATCAGCTTGGCACGGGGACTGTCTGGGAGGCCCGGAAACAGCAGGAACCCGGCCGCAGCAACAGGCAGCGTGATGATCCCGTCCACGATGAACCCCCAACGCCAGCCCGCACGACCGGCGACGCCGTCGAGGTTTTTGTATGCGGCGGTTTGCATGGCTCCCGCGAACAGAGATCCTAGCGAGTTTCCAGTAAACCAGAGACCTGCTCTCTTAAACACTTCGTTCTTGGAGTACCAGGATCCAAGAACAAAGTGTGTGGTGCCAAAGACGGGCGCCTCCATGATCCCCATGAAGAAACGGATAGCGTAGAGGTGTTCTGGTTTTTTCACCACCGACTGGAGCAGCGTGAGAGTTCCCCAGATCAGCTCCAGTGTTGGGAGACCTATGCGAATCACCTTGGGTCTCGAGAGCAAAAGAAGCAGCGGGATCTGCGCAATGACGTAGCCGATGAAGAAGTAGGTGCTGAACATGTTGAGTTCGTTTCCGTGGCAGTTTAGGTCCTCCTTCATTCCGGTTACGTAAGCATTGGTGACGTTGGACTGGTCGAGATACTTGATGAAGAAGGTGAGCATGGTCCAAGGGAGGATGGTTCTGTCGAGTTTTTTGAGCAGTTTACGCTCCTCGGCGTTGAGGGTCTTTGGGTACCAATCGATGATATCCCAGAGAACCAGCCAAGGCCGCTTCTGGAGGTACTTTCTGCGCTCGTGTTTCTGCTCGTGGGTGATTAAGTCCGACATTTTTTTGGCACTTGATTACGAGGAGAGTAGAGAGAACGGACAAGGTAGGCAGGAACGATCCTTATATAGGGCAGCGCCAAGCTATGCCCATGGGCAGTGCTTTCGACAGCGCTGATGGCCAAGTCAAGTTTCATCTTGATTATCTTTCAATCACTGATCGGATCAGCAAAAAGAGCCACATTTTTTGTCCGCTCCACAATAATTTTTCAAACCTCCGCCGTGAATATTTTGCCGGTCCACAACGTCCGCTCCACAGTAAATCTCCGCCATGGTCAAAATAGGCAGCCAATTCCAGGGCCGATACCTAGCTGTGGCCCCAGTTATAGCCAGGTGTGGCTGCCCTGCTGGGTATATAAACCTCGTGTAGTTTCCCGGTGTTCAGACGCTTAAAGTGTCCGTGGTAACCAGCGCTAAAATACTCAATGCCTTCGATCCACAACCTCCCTGTTAGCAACTACACCCAGATTCCCGAGACCAAGGAGCCTCTTGACTGGGCAGACCTCGTGACAATTGACCTGTCGCGGTTCGACACTCCCGATGGCAAGATCGAGCTTGCCAAGGACCTCGAACATGCCATTCGTGAGCACGGGTTTTTCTACCTGGTGAACTTTGGACTCAGCCAGGAGGAAGTTGACGAGCAGTTTGCGCTCGCACAGGCCATCTTCCTGTTGGAACAACAGGAGAAGGAAAAGTATCTTGCAAACCTGGCTATTGGGGACTACAACAAGTTCCGTTTGCGTGGCACCAGAGAGCTGGCGCCGGGCGTTTTCGACAATGTCGAGACGTACAACCTCGCCAAGTTTAACAAATATTTTGCGGAGCACCACGAAAAACACCCGGCACTGATCCAAGAGAACAGAGAGAAAATTGAGCGTTTCTCGCGCTACCTCAAGAACGATATTGTCGACAAACTGCTGGTTCTTTTTGCTATCATTCTTGAGCTCGACGACGAAAACTACTTTGTCAACCTGCACAAGTATGACGATCTCTCTGAAGATCACATGCGGTACATGAAGTACTACAAGCGGACCGAGGAGGAGAATGATGCTCTTGAAGGCCTGTGGGGAAGAGGCCATACTGACCTGGGAACCTTGACGCTGTTGTTCAGACAGCCAGTGGCTGCTCTGCAGATCCAAAACGCCCAGGGTCAATGGAAGTGGGTCAAGCCACAGCCGGACTCCATCACCGTTAATATCTGTGATACGCTTTCGTTCCTCACCTCAGGCTATCTTCCTTCCACCAGGCACAGAGTCCACGCTCCACCGGCCGATCAGCAGGAGTTTGACCGTATTGGATTGATGTACTTCGCCAGACCTAGAAACGACCTGTCTTTAAAGACGGTCAAATCACCAAAGCTCGAGAGACTGGGCTTGACCAAGAACTTTTTTGAGGAGCGCGACGAAGTTCCTACCGTTGGCGAGTGGGTTGTTGCGAAGCAGAAGCTGATCCACAACAAAAAGATCGACCGTAAGATTCCTACCGAGGTGATTGCTGGCTACAAAACAAGCTACATTGACTAAAAAGGTAATGATGAGCGATATATCACTGACCCATGACTCTGATTACCCATTGCCACAGTCTGCTTGGATCAATTGCAACTCTTCGTGCGTTGCTGTAGGTGATTGGTATAACGATTTCTATGAATACATGCGTTGGAGTGGATTTTTATGATTATATGCGTTGTAGGGGAATTGATCTGTCCCCACATTGAATTGATTTTGAAAAGACCTTGCAAAATATAGCAGGAGTCTGATATAAATGTGATGGTTGGAGAAACAAGTCCAAAAGTTTGATTGGTCATTACCAACGATGCGTTTATTTATTATTTGATTAAAATACTTGATATCAGAGATGATTGTACTATTGATCTACTTATTCTGAAATGTAACTACAAAATTTATACTGATGGTCACATTCTTTTTAGCTCTTGATCCGTCTCCGGTATTTCTGCTAACAATGAAAATCAGTCAACACTACAGTGCAGTAACCCTCGTTGTTACAGCACTAGCAATTCTACTCTTATCTCTTATCAAATCTATCTTGTGCGGCTTCGCGAAAAACTCTTTGCCTTTTCGCGATAGAACGCCAACCAAATTTCAATTTCGCGACGGCATGCGATATAAACATCCCAGCCAAGTCCAACAAGAACTCAAACCACTCTGAGTCCTCTTCCCACGGCATGACCATCGTGGAAGGAAGATGGGCGGGCGCAGCCGCCGAGAACTCTTTTGAGTATTACCTGAAGCTCGACATCGCCAGAAAAGGCGAAAACTACACCATTGAGCTCTGGGACCACAAAATCGACCGGAAGGGCCCCAAGACAGTTCAATTGCTTGACAGCAGCTCTTTCAGCGTGAGTCTTGCCCATTGGATTCTCAACACAGAGGTAGAGTTGGTCGGCGTGTTTGAGTCCAGTGAAACACTTCTTATGACAGTGAAAAATGACGGAATGACTGGACTTGAAAATTACTCTGTTTCGTTAAAAAAAGTTCCACAGATGCTGGAGGAAAACTACGCAGTTCCATACACTTACAAAACTCCCAATCCCGTTGATTTGTTTCCGTTTCCGCCAGCTCAGTGCACCACACCTGGTTGTCTTGAACAGCTTGTCAACACTCTGAAAGACCGCCTCAATGGTCGCTACGACCAGCCTGCAATCGGCCGTTTGGAAGGACTGCTAGTTTTGCAAGACAACCATCTCGTTCTCGAGGAGTACTTTGGCCGATTTTCCCCCGGCTTACAGCACCCAATTGCCTCGTGCATGAAGAGCATTGTGGCCTTGCTTATTGGTGCTTTATATGACCAGAAGCTGTGTTCTCTCGACGACATATTCAACGATGCCTTTCCCGGATGCGCTTGGGAAAAACCAGCCAAGCTGGAACACGTGCTCAACATGTCGTCGGGAACCGAGTTTGGACTCTCAGAGTCCCAGGATATGTTGTTGACAAACAACATCGGCAAACTCGTTCTCGGGGCACCGCAGGTGGCAGAGCCCGGGTCCGTATTCAACTATGACAACGGCCTACCGTGCATTGTTGCCAGGTATATTGAGATCAAGTCAGGACTTGGAATCCGGGATTTTGCAGAAAGATACCTTTTTGGACCTCTGGGAATCACCAATTACAGGCTCAGTGACACACGCGAGAAGTCGATCGACGGGACAGTTTTCCCAATGATGGCCGGGGGCGGTTACATGACGATGCATGACATGGCCAAAATTGGAGCTTTAGTTTTGAACCGTGGTGAATTTGAAGGCAGGCAAGTTGTTTCTTCGGAATACATCGATATTATGACACGAAACCACTCTGCACCGCACCAGTACCCGTATGGGTTCTATTGGCATGTCGAACCGTTGCATGGCAAGCGGTTTGGACCGTGTGCCATTGGCCAAGGCGGACAGTACATCATTGTTGCTCCCAAAAAAAAAATGGTTGCAGTTTTGGTGAGCTCGAATTATTTAAACTTAGATAACGATTCTCTGGAGGTGATTTTCAACACGCTGCTCAGCTAATTCTACGTCCATACGACTAATGAACCATTCCAGCATCGACTGCTTTCTGGAGGTAGCTCCAGTAGTAGCGTTTGGTACGGTTTCTCCAGTACTTTCCGTAGTACATCATTGGAATGAAGGTTCCAAGACACGCAATCGAGATGCATGCGGCAGCAATGAATGTCTTGTTAAGGCCCTGGTTATTAATCCAGGGGGTGATGCCGTAACTGATGGCAAAACTCATGGTGTTACGGATGAGAATCACTGGAACCATGGCCTGTCCGCTGAGCTCGCGGTAGCTTTCCACGACGTAGTTGACGGGAGACGCACACCCAATGGTTCCAAGACCTCCCAAAACGCCCATTCCAAACACGATTCCAAACCAGTGGATTTTGTGGTAGGCTCCCACACCCCAGAGGACAAGAGCACACGGACACAGGGTGAAGTAGGTAGCAAGCAAAAGCAGACGGTCTTCTGGTTCCGAAACACCACCTCTTCTTTTCGCAAACATGAGCCGGATTTTATCGCCAACGTAGCCTCCATAGTAGGCAAAAATGAAGGAAAAAATAATTGGCGAGATGTACGTCACGCCGGTCATGGAGGCCGAGAAGTTGTAGGGAGCAGCAGTGTAGATCGATGAGGCGGTTCCGTTCAAGACGTTGAACCAGACGAGTGAGGTGCCGTACAAAAAGCCTGCCCAACACACGCCGGGAAACCGGAACATGGTAAACTGTCTCCAGATCAGAACGTGCATCATGAACGGTCTTGGTTTGTCGACCAGCTTAAGTTTGTCCCAGTATGTTTTTGGAGGCGGATACTCTGTCTGTGACTCCATGAATTCGACCTTTGCAACGGCCTGGATCGTCTTTTCATGCGACAAAACCTCCACATGCTCATCGTCAGAAGTTATCTCATCGTCCACAGAAATGTGCGGTCTGCTGTAATTGGTCTCTTCCATGAAAAAGAAGAGGAAAAAGAAGCACACAGCGTTCCAGATCGCGCACCAGTACATCACCCATTTCCAGCTCTGGCCATCGGAAATGAACCCAGCCACGAGCGGTGCCATAAAGTTGGACACCAGCAGCGACATGCTGTAGTAGCCCATGTAGTGGCCACGTTCGTGCTCAAAAAAAATGTCAGAAATGGAGATCTCCAGCAGAGACTCGATTGGAGCTCCGAAAAATCCAGTCAGGATCTTGCTACCAATCCACTCGCTGTAGCCCGTGGTGTACGGCGTCCACACGCAGAGCAGTGCTGTGGCGAGCACCGAGATCAGGTAAACGGGCCGCTTTCCGTACTGCAGCGCAACCGCCTGCCAGAAGACACAACCCCAGCCGTAGAACAGAAACGCACACCCGGTTCCCTGGTTAAGGTTTCCGAGAGTGAGGTTTGTGTTGTCAACAATTGATTCAAGGATACTGTAAATGGCAGCGGAGGGGATTCCCACGGCGAAAGTGTATACAACCACACAGAACAGCGAAATCATCTTGCGCTTGTAAGTCCACAGCAGCGGGTCATTGTGGGGGTCCTGTGTGTTGGGAGTCGGGCACAGAACCACCTCCTTCTTTTTGGCAGCATATTGGATGCTGTCATCTAAATCCACCAAGTGGACTGTTCCTGGGACTGCTTCTTGGTTGATTCTCATGTCGCATGTGGTTTTAGGAGATTGTGGTGGTCTTTTAATGAGATTTCGACAGCACTATTTATAGCGTGAACGCTGACAGCTTATCGGAGCTTGCCCGCCGGTGGTTTCACCTGCCAGTTGAATAGCTCGCTATTCCCTCTGATTGGTCCACTCCTGGCGATCTTCTTGCTAATTGACTCCAACTCGTGATCTGGAGCTGTGGAAGAATATTTTTTCGTGCAGCTTATCGTTATCGGAATTTTTGCTTTTCTAAGGACCTTTCGCTAATATCGCTGATTGGCCGATAAGAAATTCTTTTGCGGACTGAGGCCAGCGGACTGCGACTCAAACGGTATAAATACGACCTCGTTGGTGTTTTTTCACCTCATCAACCCCTCAATTGCTCTTCGTCAGCCAAAATGCGCACCGAATACATCAACAAAACTTCCGACGCCGCCAAGTACGAGATCTGGCAGCCTAAAATAGAGGCCGCCCAGGCAAGACAGAAGGCCTCTGTGATTTCGGAATATCTCCTTCCTCCGGGCGAGATCCCCGATGAGTCTCGTTTGAGTGTGACCACCGTTCCCTACGAAACCAGTGTCATGTCCAAGAACGAGATCGCCATCACTGAGACCAAGTCGCCCGAGCTCGTCTCCAAGATTGCCAGTGGAGACTTCACCGCCAGACAGGTTCTCACTGCGTTCCTCAAGAGAGCCACAATCGCGCACCAGCTGCTAAATTGCGCGACAGAGTTCCTTGCCGAGGACGCGTACAAAGCTGCTGACGAGCTTGACTCGTACTACAAGGAGACCGGCAAAACCAAAGGCCCGCTTCACGGCCTGCCTGTTAGCATCAAGGAGCATCTTTCTATCAAAGGAAGAGTCACGACCGCGGGCTATGTGGCGCTGCTAGACAACATTCCCGAAAATGATTGTGTCACCGTCACTATTCTTAAAAACCTTGGGGCGATTCCGTTCGTGAGAACTAACGTCCCGCAGTCGTTGATGCACCAGGACACCACCAACTACATCTATGGTACTACCGTCAACAGTTTCAACCGCAATCTAAGTCCTTCGGGTTCAAGCGGTGGTGAAGGTGCTCTCGTTGGTTTCAAAGGGTCCATTCTCGGTATGGGAACTGATATCGGTGGGTCTATCAGAAGTCCTGCCGCGTTCAATGGCTGCTACGGCCTCAGACCAACGTCTGGGCGAATCTCGTACCGATTCTCAGCGTCCGCCGGAGCGGGCCAGGAGTCGATCAAGTCTGCAATTGGTCCACTGGCACAGAACATCGAGGATGTCGAGCTGTTCATGAGCAGTTACATTGCGAGTGAGCCTTGGAAGCTGGACGCAACTCTTGCTCGCATTCCGTGGAGAAACGTGGATTCCACTAAGGATATCACGATCGGATTGATGTGGGACGACTCAATTGTGAAGCCGCACCCACCAATCAAACGCGGACTGGAGTATGTGAAAGAAAAACTCCAGCAGGCGGGCGTCAAAACTGTCGAGTTCAAGCCGTACAAGTGTGAGGAGATCTGGGAAATTGCCTCGACGCTGTACTTCTGTGACGGATGCGAGTCGCAGGAGCGCATTCTGGGCCAATCTGGAGAGCCATTGCACCCGCTAACCTCGTGGGCATTCAGCTACGGCAAAGGTAAGATTTCTGTTGCTGAAAACCATGCCTTGAACGCTAGAAGAGATGATCTGAGAAACGAGTATTTGGAGCTTATGGAGAAGCAGGGCGTGGACTTTATTATTGCGCCTGCGTACTCTGGCGTTGCTGCCGAGGTCGGAACCACACAGTGGTGGAACTATTGTGCAATCTGGAACTTGCTGGACCAGCCTGGACTTGTTTTTCCAACAGGCTTGTTCCAGGACCCAGAGATCGACGTTGCTGAGCAGCGCGACAGCTACTGGGGCGAGGACGACGAGAGAGAGGCCAAAAAGTACGTTCCTGAAAAGTTTGAAGGAGCACCAATTGCACTCCAGCTGATTGGCCGCAGGTACGAGGATGAGGAGGTTGTTGCGGCCGGCAAACTAGTCAGTGAAATCCTAGGTATCTGAAAAAAGAGTTGCAGCGTATAATTTTTTTTAGATAAAAATAAACAATTCTGCATCTCCCCAAAACGGAAATAGATAAGGCTTATCTCCAACAGGGGTGTTGGTCGGGAACGGAAACCAGCTGCTTTGATAAAAGTCGCGACACACGGTTGCTTATAGCAGACCGTTTGCCCACGATGTCATTTTTGGCAGCGGTTCCAGCATTATACACGCCTCAATGAAGGCGAAAACTCTGAGAACGAAGACGGGCTGTTTGGCGTGTCGTCACAAGAAATGCAAGTGCGATGAGGTGCGGCCCGTCTGCGAGCGGTGTCGACGTTCACGAACACAGTGCCAATGGCCATCTGGAAACCAGTTGCTGGACCGGCGTAACAAGAATTTCCGTGAGCAGGCGGTGCAAAAGGCGGCTGGACAGTGCACCAAACAGAAATCCGAGCTCCTGGAAAACAGCTGTGAGGCCGTTCTGCCGTCTGCGGAGGCAGCTGTTGGGCCGTTTCCCCCGCTCCGTGCCACGATATTTGGGTCCTGGTATCATCAGATCCCTGGAAGAACGCTTACTCAAATGCAACTCTCCCATCTGGAGCGGTTTATGTGCTCGTTTCTGCCGGCCATTACTCCGCCGCATGCACACTCAAGACTGCGGCCTTTGACGGTGTTCGTGCCATGCATCACGCTGCAACACGAGCTGCTCGATCTTTTTTTTGCGTGTGGAGCTATTGACGGTAGCTGGGGTGACCGCGCTTTGCGGGCTGAGGCGCTTGGCTATTACTCAAGCTTTTTGCGCAAATGGAAGCAAGCTGTTGCCGTATCCGCAGACAGCATAGCAGAAGACTGGGTTTTGGTGACAATTCAGCTCATTCTTTTGTTGGACAAGCACATCGGAGCCTCATGCAACCGTATAGCGAGTCATGTGGCTGCAGGGTACTCTATTCTGCGTCAAAGGAGCACAGATGGCGACGTGATTTCCATGTGGACAGGACAGACTGCTACAGGACGGGTTTTGACAGAGTCGTTTCTGTATAATTACGTGGTTTCGATTCTCTTCGTGAGCGACGCAGATCTGGCAAGGCTGCCACCTTGCGGAACATTTGAGTCGTACAGCGCGGTTCTCAAAAGACAGATATTTGCTACCGAAACTGTGAGCTGGGCCAACAACCCAGTCTTCGGAGCCAGTGTAGAGTTGTTTTGCAAGATCGAAAAAATTTCCTGGCTGTTTCGCAGCCAGCCGCTCGCGGACTCGGGAATTGCCGAGGCAGCAAATATACTTCAAGAGCTCGAGAGCTGGAGCTTCCAGGGTGCAGAAGCGTACACACTGGTGCTCTACGAAGGGGCACGACTGCACCACTACGCTTCTGTTTTGTACAATGTGGCCGGACGGCTCGTTCTGCGCAAACTTTTAGACCCAATGCTCGAGGAGACGAGTGAGGACGTGCGCGGGCTCGTAACGGGCGCAATCAGCTACATTGCTGGGATCAAAGTCGGGGACGGTTCAGGATGCATTGGAGCGATGCTGGCATGGCCACTGGCGCTGGTGGGCAGTGCGTGTGTCGAAAAAGAGCAGCAGCAGCTAATCCGAGAAAAATGCCTGGAAATTGGGAGAGTTCTGCACGCGGCGTTTGCAAATCACGTGATTGAGCTATGCGAAATTGCATGGACAGGACTAGGGATGGGTGTTTTATATAGACGGGAGCTTCTGGAGAGGTGTTCTCTATAGCGGGGAAACTCGGAGCTGGACAGACAGCCTGTGGGTCGCCCCTTTCACTCCATCAATCTGGCCATTCTGACCATCTCAGTTTTAGCGATCCGGCTGATCGTTCACCCGGCTCTTGAGTCATCGTTGTTGCTGTATTGTCGGCGACTCGCTAGATTAATTCGCGCCATAGTTTTCCTGCAAACTTGTGTGAAGGATACCCGGGTCGATGGAAGACACTCGCTCGTTTCTCCACGCAGCTCGGCACTCGCGAGCGGATAGAGCCAATCCAGCCAAATTTGGCCTAGTTTGGCATAAGCTGGTGCCGTGCAGATTAACTGTACACCCTGGAAAGTCACGTGACTGTGCCTGACTTTTTTTTTTTTCATCTCACCGGGTACTACTCATGCTGGAAAAAAACGGTCTCGAGCATGAAAATTTAGCATGCGTTCTCGGGCGCAACGGTGGACCGTTTACAGTCGCACGCAAAATGCTCGTCAGCTCACCACTGGTGGAGTAATTCCACATTATTTGTGGTGCCGTTACGCTCGCGTCTTGTCCCGCCAATCACAGTTCCAGCCTCTCTATCACTCCTCCACGAGTGACTCTCTTTGTCTAGACACCTTCCTTGTTCGCCGCGCAACAATGCCATCCATAAATGGAGACAATTACCGTAACTACCGACATGTTTGCACCCCTTATTCAGTTACATGGGGTGGTGAGTGTGGACCCCGACTGTCGTACAATTTTGTCGAAATAAACCTCACGTCACGTGCCATCACTAAGTCTGTCGCGCTTGCGGAAAAATTATACATGCGCGCCGTAGCGTCTCCGCCACAGCGCGCTAGTTTGAGAGACAGCCACACATCTCCAAGGCCTGCTAAAACAATCAGACCTTGTCAATCAGCGGAAACCACGCATGAATTGCATGCATTGATCTGCGTCAGACAGGAAAAATCTGGATAATCAGTTGTAAAAGATCTTGACGTTGAGATGATCCCCAAACATATAAATAGGCAGCGTCGCAGGCATCGTCTAAGAGCCGTTTTTTTTACAGTAGTGAAAATTATCTTGCTACCAAACTCTTCGCACCATGAATCCAACGCTACCTGAATGGTCAGGTTACGTGATCGTGCTTGGGCTTGGAGCTCTGTTCGCAGTGTTCATGAACCTCGTCACTTTCGTCCAGAATAAGTACTTCAGATACAAGTCCAACCAGACCGACGAGTTTGCTGCTGCCAGTAGAAGCGTCCCGCTTGGTTTGATGGTGGTTTCCATTGTCTCCTCTTGGACTTGGTCACTCACGCTTCTGCAGTCCGCTACAGAGTCTTACGACGTTGGAATCAGTGGCTCATACTGGTACGCAGTTGGTGGTATCATCCAGGTGTCTATTTTCTCCGTCATTGCCTCCAAAGTCAAGTCCAATGCTAATCTCGTGACAACTTTCCCTGAGATGGGCTTTTTGAGATTCGGTACCGCTGGCCACCTCGCTTTCCTTTGGTGTGGACTGGTGTGCAATTCCATTGTTTCCGCCTGTATTCTGATTGGAGGAGGAACCGTTTTCAGTGCCGTCACCGGCATGAACATCTACGCCTCCTTCTTCCTTATTCCTCTCGTGTGTGCTGTCTACGTCTATTTCGGGGGTCTGAGAGCTACTTTTATCTCCGACGCTACCCACACCTTCATCTTGCTCGTGTTTTTGCTCGTTTTTGTCTTCTACGTCTTTGCTGAGAGCGACGTCATTGGCTCGCCTGGCCGTCTGTGGGATCTTCTGACCGAGCTGGCCAAGACCGAACCAGTTGCAAACAACTACCACGGCTCGTACCTCACTTTCCGGTCTCAGGGTGGAGGAATTTTTTCCTTTATCTCGATTATTACTGGATTTGGACTGGTCGCTCTCGATCAAGCCTACTGGTCCAGAGCCATTGCCTCTGTTCCTCTCAAGACCTCCAAGGCCTACTTCATTGGCGCCAGCGCCTGGTTCGTCATTCCATGGGCTATGGGTATCACCCTCGGGCTCACCGCAAGAGCCTGCTCGCTTTTCCCAGACTTCCCATCCCTTAGTGCCTCGGAGGTTTCGGCCGGTCTTTCCTCTGTCGCATCTGCCTCGTACCTGCTTGGTAAGGGTGGCTCCGTCATGATTTTGCTCATGGTGTTCCTCTCGGTGACTTCCTCGTTCTCCGGTGAACTCATTGCTGCCTCCACTTTGCTTTCGTACGATGTCTTCAAAAAGTACCTCCACAAAAAGGCTTCCGACCGCCAGGTTCTGTGGGCCTCCCAGAGTGGTGTTTTTATTTGGGCCGCGTACTCGGGAGCGTTGGCTTCTGGTTTCCACGCCGGAGGAATCTCGATGGGCTGGCTCTTCAATTTCCTTGGTTGTGCAACCGCAAGTGGTGTGTTCCCGGTGACGCTCACTTTCTGCTGGAACAAGCTCAACAGGGCAGGTGCTGTTTTGGGATCTGTGCTCGGCATGCTTCTCGCTATTGCAGCTTGGCTCATCTGCTGCAAAGTCTACATGGGCGAGATCAACCTCGCCAACCTCTCCGATCAATGGGTCTCTTTCTGTGGTAACGCGGCCGCTCTTTTTCTCGGTGGTATTCTCTCTGTTGGTTGCTCGCTAATCAAGCCAGACAACTTTGACTGGAACAAAACCAGGAATGCCACCATCCTTAGAGCAGAGCTCACTGGCGAGAAGCTTCCTTCTGAGGACCCGGAAGTTTCCTCAAAGCAGGAAAAAACCGTGGAGGCTGGCCAAGAAGAGGTGATGCTTTCTGACTCTGAAGTCACATCCGTTGGTGAGGACATTCCTCTTGAACAACTGCACGCTCAATTCAAAAAATACCTGATTTTGTCGTTGTCGTTGGCATTCATCATATCCATTGCAATTCCAGTGCCTCTTTCTGCTGCCCCTTATGTCTACTCCAGAAAGTTCTTCACGTTTGTCGTGTCTGTCATGATAATATGGCTTTTCTTCACTTTCTTTGTGTGCATTGTCTTGCCACTGTTTGAGTCACGTAAGTACATCTGCAGACTGGTGCAAAAGATTGCTGGAAAGGACATTGAGCTTGAAGAAAGCAGTTGATCGCCTATATACACTCTACAATAAACTAGCAACACGAATACCTCTTGGATGTAAATTTTAGGGTTCAAGAAATGTGAGAAAAAAATCCCGAAAAGTCAGTGGTGAAAAAAAAATCTTATCAATAAAATTTCCCTTTCGGTGCAGAATAAAGGGTGCAGCATAGCTGACACTTGAACGCTCAAAACATAACCTCTGCTACTGTAATCACCTATGTCATCAAGATTCAACTCCCAAATGCCACGTAAAAGGTAAGACCGCCAAAATTACTGCTCCCAGAAAAGGAAACTACCCAACTGGGTAATTCCTGTTTCGGTTCGAGGACCTTATCATGAAAGAAAAAAAAATTTGTCACCAAAATATGCGTGAAAGTTATCGGGATCTCGTCAATTGATGCAGATTGCTTCATGCTGACGGCTACTTTCCCAATCCGAAACATAATTACTGGGACAAAGAAATCACACGAATGATAACGTACGTCTTTGTTTGAAATAGTCACTTTCAAACTGCTGACCATATAAATGATTTGAGTCATCCGCCTGAAATGACTTTTCTTGCCCAAGATTATCAATCATTCACCATCAGAATGTCGTCATTTCTGCAGAGAGTCCAAACGGGACTCAAGTTCCTAGAGGTCCCACATGAAGGGAAGACACTGAGTATCCTCAAAAACCCAGATCTGGAGCCTATGCCCCCAAACAGAAGAATATGGGGAATCTGGTCCTTTGCTGGTTATTGGGGTATTCCAAACATCAATGTTGGTACTTGGTCCACCGGAAGTTCTTTTCTTGGACTGGGACTAAGTGTGTCGCATGCAATGGGCTGTATTGTCATTTCCAACATGATCATTTTTGTACTCACAATTCTCAACTCTTTCCAAGGCTCAGACTGGCACGTTGGATACACTATTTGCCAACGTTTTGTATTTGGAATATATGGTTCTGGGGTGGGAATCGTGATCAGAATTATTCTTTCAATTGTTAACTATGCTTCAAACGCGTGGGTTGGCGGTTTGTGCATGTCTGTGATGCTTTCGTCCTGGAGTCCAAGTTTTTTCAATATGAAAAACACTTTCCCAGATAGCGTGGCAATGAACACTCGTGATTTTGTCGGATTTTTAGTGTTCCAGATTGTGGCTATGTTTTTTTTCCTCATAAAACCCGAGAAGATGAACATCTCCGTTAACATTTCGTGTGTGATGGCTTTTTTCGCAATGCTGGGCATTGTCATCTGGTGCTGTGTTGATAACGGCGGTGCCGGTAATCTCATCACTGAAGGAAGCGATCTTTCCTCAAGCCAAACAGCATGGATGTGGATTTATGCCATCAACATCTGGTGGGGAGGCCCAGCAACTAGTGTGACAAACCAGTCCGATTATTCGAGATTTGCTACAAATCAAAAAGCAGTGCTTTTTGGCATCCCTCTGGGAATTGTCATTCCAGGAACTGTCATTCCGTTGTTTGGAATCTTGTCTGCTTCTGCCACCAACGAAAAGTATGGCGAGCAGTACTGGATGCCAACTGACATTTGTTTCCTTTGGCTCTCCAACAACTACAACGCCGCTGCCCGTGCCGGTGCGTTCTTCGCCGGTTTGTCTCTTATGATGTCTCAGCTTACTGGTGTGATCATCACGATGGGCTTTGCCGGTGGAATGGACTTGGCAGGACTGGCTCCGCGCTACATCAACATTATGCGTGGTGGAATCATCACTGCGCTTCTATCCTGGGCTGTCCAGCCGTGGAACATCTACAACAGTTCGAGCACGTTCGTGTCTGTTATGGGCAGTTCTACTGTGGTGATGACTCCTATCATTGCCGTGTCCATTTGCGACTATCTGGTGATCAGAAAACGGAAATACGCAGTCTCTCAGGCATTTACAACAGATCCAAACGGACCATACTACTACTTTTACGGAGTGAACTATCGTGCTGTTTTAGCATGGGTTTGCGGAATGACTCCCGGTTTGCCTGGAATAAACCATGCCATCAACGACGTCAAGATGAATCCGGGAATCGTCCACTTTTACTACGGTGACATATTTTTTGGCTTCTCTGTCTCTTTTGGAACGTACTGGATTTTAAATCTCATCTTCCCTCTCTCCGATCCGATCCAGCAAGACACTGTTGACTATTTCAATGCTTTCACAGAGGAGGAGTGCCAGCAGAAAGGACTGACTCCTTACAGCGACGCGGTTGAGAACGGCATCGATGGCGTGGCAGTTGAAAAGGAAATCACAACTGTTTCTGCGGAAAAAGTGTAGCTGGAATTCATATATTTAATTTTGCGTAATATGTGCTATTGTAATTTTGAGCCAACTTTGTGCTTGAAGCTCGCTCACTTGTTGTGTTGGTTTCCGCTCACCATCAAATTATAAAATACCCCGTTGTCTGCTCCATCACCTCGCCAACATCCACTCGCGAGTTTCCCTCGTTCTGCCTTTTGATACAATCCTGCAAAAGTACACCCATCTTACCCAGCTGAAGCCCCCAGCCAGCCTGCTCAGATTTCTTGAGCTCTTCCAAAATCCAGTTCTGGTAGATCAGATCAGTCGTCTCTACGCCTGCAATGAACAGCGGAAAAGGCCATTGCATCGATCCAGGGGTCCTGCGGAACCTGAGATCCTTGAGCTCAACAGCAGCCTTGATTATCTCTGACGCAGATTCCTGGCACTTGCGGTTTGTTCGTATGTCAGGATTACAAATTCTGTCAAAGAAAATGATGATAGAGTGAACCAGAGCGTGTGCGATTCTGATGTGAAATAGTTCCTGTTGCGTTGCACTACTCAACGAGTAATTGTCGTCGTAGAGCATTTTGATTTCTCCTTCAAGGGAATGCGCATCGAAGTCGGTCGAGTTCCCGCACTGATTAAGCCAGTTCCGCAGACGTATCAACCGGCCAAACATCAACATGTTGCGCATCATTGTGGCTAGAATTTTGTCCTGCTGCTCGTCCTCTTTGATGTACTCCGCGGGATAGCGGGAGCCAAAAGCTCCACACAAAATTCGCTTGGAGTTGCCAAAGATGTTTGACAGCGCTCGGCTTTCATAGACTCTGGAAGTGGAGAGATACTCGAAGTTTCGATTGTTGAAATTCCCTGTATTTGGACTCTCGCTCTCGCCCAACACAATGTAGTCAGGAAAAATGATGTTTCCACAAAAAATAGACGATCGTATGTCGAGATACAGCAGCCAGACCACGATTTGAGAAGCAAAGGTGCTCAGTACTGGCGGGTCTTTGCGAAAAGGCTCATTTGAATTGGTGTTTCTTTGACTGGATTTAAAAAGTCTTTCAATTCCCAGAGTCGACCATACATGGCGCAAAATGTACAGCGAGTGCTTAGTTCCCGACATGATATCAAAGTGCATCAAGAAAAACGAGGTCACGAGCAGCAACTCGACGGGTATTGTGCTGTTGGAAAAATTGTTTTTCACCAATGATCGCAAAGCAGAATGATAGTACTCAAATGCCAGTGTTGAGGGTGTTCTTTCGATTATGGACAGGTGCAGCGCAGACCAAGCTAGTGTGCTGTGTTTCAGCGGAGCGTAGCAGTACGCCAGGTCGTCTGCAACGTACGAGTAGAAGTTCCACTCTGGATCTTTCACGCTGTAAAAATTGCACATCACACGGCAGTAATGGTTGATGAGCCGAAACTCGTTCTGGCTGTTGTGTGCCGAGACAAGCTCGAGACCGCCGTCTTCCAGCGACGCACACGGCGTGTTGGGCAATTCTTGCCGGGTTTCAGCACCGGGAGCCTGCGCGGGAGTGAATTGGTCTCCGGAGCTGTCATACACGAGTGACTCTTCCGCTGTCTGGTCCGTGTTGTCGTTGAATCCCTGGGTTCTGTGTTAGTGAATGGCGGAAAATATATATATTGTACTTCACATACCGTGATTCCGTAGCTGGCAGCGGGCTGTATGAGCTCTGCAAGCTCTCTTTCAAAAAGCGAAGAGTCGTCTAAAATAAAGGGAAATTCAAGGCCGGTCTTGCGTTCGTCTTCGATTGTCGGATTCTGTAAACTGGTACCAGAACCGGTGGTGGCTTTAGAATTTTTGAGAACAAGCTTGCCAAAATGAGGGTTTACCTTTCTCGCCACCTTGGACTTGTTGTTAGACTGTTTCTTGATGGTGCGTCCAGTCTGGTCCACAAACCTAATCTTCTTCTTCATTTTTTCTGGGCTAGCTTTCTTGTAGTTCAAAGTGTCTTCTTTGTTGAACAATTTTATAAACTATTCTTATCGGCTGAAATTTTTTTATCATTATCCCAATCGGGAAACTGGAATTCTGTTCGAAATCTACATGGCTAAATCTGGCTCCAGGTCGGGGAACACGTTCGTTAAAACGCCATCCTCAACGATTGCAGCCACTCTGGAGCCGTACTCCAGTGGATGGCCTTCTGTTATAACAAGATTCAAAGTGTCTGGAGACGAAATATTGAATATCCGCTCGATGTTCGTCGACACCAGCTCCAAAGCCTCGATCTCCCCGATATTGGACCGGGCCCGCGCAAATCCACACTCCTGGAACAGGAACCGCACCATTTTATCGTCGTCTGTAGCAATCCCAAACTGAACTCTAGCTTCAAGTAGAGCGTCAACGACAGTTGGGTCTCCGTTGAGCCCAACCAGGCATCTTTTCTCGTCCCAGTATTTTCTCTGACATCTCCACGGACACAAAATAACAGGAACATTATTTTTGGCCAGCTCAGCAGCAATGAGATGAGACTCGACACCTCCAACAATTATAAGGTAAAAGTTGGTCTCTTTTTTCAGCCTCAGCAGCTGTAGCATCACGTCCTTGTTATTTGTGTGCACAGCAATCGGCAGCTCCCTCCGAAAGACTTTCCCGTATGCATTATCTTGGTCTGAATTATTTTCCAACAGCTGTCGAAGCATGGAAATTTGACCAGACACTGTAGGAACCTCATTCTGTCTGCCCATGTCTCCAATAGTTACATGGAGTGCGACATCGTTCTTGAGAACTCCATCGAGGCTCTTTGCACTGGCTCTGAAAGCCGTACTCACTCCCGTCATGAACATTCGACCTTCGCCACGGTACGGAGGTGTGATTATTTTTAAAACACCCGAATTGTGAGCCCTTCGGAGATGTTCACTCTCAAGAAACAGTCCGTTCTTCGAGTACGGAATGTTGTGTGGGTTGGTGAAGTCGAGAGGATGACCACTCTTGATCGTATTCATGATGTCGCCGTCCCCTGTCATTGGCTCAGAATACATTTCCACCAGTCCGTGACTCAAAGTGAGCGCTGTTGCCTCAGGAGCAAGATATCCGTTCTGCAGCTGTAAAATCTGGCTATTTCCGTACTCTTTGGAACAGTCTTCGCCCAAGCACCGAAGCTGGCCGTCTGCCACCACGAGCTCAAACGTGCCTCGGATCAAAGCTGGTGTGGATGAGAGAAGCGAACGATTGATTCCCCGAACAACAAAGGAGTTGACCCCCTCCATTCCGCGCAAAGAAAGATCTGTGTCGGTGACAGGCGTGACAGATCTTGGGGTGGAGTCCTTTTGGGGCTCATCATCAGAGTCAACAGCAACAACTCCGTCAATAAAAACAGTGACCGGACTCGCCCCGAGCGCCAAAGGATGTCTGTTCCAGATCACTATGTCTGCATCGAAACCTTTGCGCAAAAATCCGATCCTATCGTCCAGAGAAAGACTTTTGGCTGCTGTTCCTGTGACACTTGCAAACGCCTTTTCAGCGGAGAGTCCAAAATTGTGTGCCAATTGCGCCTGGTAAATGAGGTCATGCCCAGCATTTGCAGGGTGGTCAGTTGTCAAAACCACGGGAATACCGTTTTCCTCTAGTATCTTTGGCCCAAAAACACTTGCCTGGAACGCCTCTTTTTTAAATCCCCATTCTGTCGTAAACGTGGCAACTGTCACGTTGTTTGGTTGTCTTTTGATTATCTCAGGTATGCGGTGCGCATCCAGGGCGTGATGTAAAGCATCGATATGGAACCCAAGTTCGCGAGCGTGTCTGAAAAGAGTCTCCATATCAAACGTTTCGTAGCAATGTGAATTGGTCAGAACTTTCCCCCTCAGCATTGCAACCAAAAGCTCTAACTCAACGCTTTCGGGAAACTCCTCAGAAACAACACCTTTGGAAGCCGCCTCGCACCAGTCATCTTGCTTCGTCACCAAACGCTGCGCCCTTGTGACGGTCTCTCTAAAGAGATATGCAAGCCCCATCCGGCTCTTGGGGGCAGCCGGGTTGAAGTTGTATCTTTTCTTGGGATTCTCACCGCACGCCATCTTCATCCAGCGCTGTCGTTTGATCGTGTTCGGACTATCACCGCCATCGTACTGAACAAGCATTTCTTCCGCAGAAAGCGAAGGAGGCACAAGCATTTTGAACACATACCCTTCGCCCGAAATGAGGTTTGCACTTGGCAGCACCAGCGAAGAAGTCACTCCGCCCTTTCGGATCAACGAAATTGCAGGGTCTCCTACGTTGAATGCAT
Organism: Ogataea ganodermatis; assembly: GCA_030569375.1. NCBI lineage: Eukaryota > Fungi > Ascomycota > Pichiomycetes > Pichiales > Pichiaceae > Ogataea > Ogataea ganodermatis. The sequence continues at coordinate 376,979 of JAJMKV010000011.1, forward strand.
CTAAAACTCTCGTGAAAGGCGTCACCGGAGACATCATCTCAAACATGTCATTGACACCCGTCAACTCTGGCTGGGTGCAAATCCCAACGTGTGAGTGCATCTCCACGAGTCCAGGAGTAACATAGCCGCCCCGGGCGTCTACTATGTTCTGTGGCTGATTCAGAGAGAACTCCAGCTCTGATTCACCGGACGAGGCGTTCACAACAGCCCTAATGAGCCCATTTGAAAGATAAATGTCCTTGAGACCTGCAGGCTCCTCCCCGTCTCCGTCGATGATCTGTGCATTTTTAATGAGCGTTGAGAGCTCCTTAAAGCCATATAATCTGGATCTCTCATTGATCTCTCGCGTTTCTGTGCTGAGTCTCTTCGCGTGTTGGTAGCGAGCAGCACATTTTTGTAATCCTCTCATTGTAGCAGGAGAAGACACATCAGAGGACAATCCTGGCACCCGACTGATAAAGGGATGCACCAGAAGAGCAATCGCTATGAGTATGAGTCCTAAACCGGGGCTCCATTTGTCAGGAAGCAGTCTCCGACCGCCTCGTGAGCTGTCTAAATTGTCTGTGAGTTGCATTTTCCTGGTTGAACTGCCCTTCAGTTAAAAGTACTCACAGATCCTACTCTTGCACCTTTCTAATGACTAGATCATCCCTAATTAAAAAAAAAACCTATCTCAGAACTTCCCTTTTAGGCAATTCCTTTTTAGTCTGAGTCTCGAAGCGCAACAGGAAAATTTCGAGATAAGAGCGGCGCACTCAGCTGTGAATTATTGCAAGATGGTCCAATTCGCTCAAAGTGCTTGCACAACCACTCAACTAGGCTCCAACACCAGGCAGAACTTTTTATCAACACTATCATGACCAAATTAGAAGCGCTGCCCAGTCACATCAGTAGAGAGCGGCCACTCTCCAGACCAGCCTGGAGAAATTGTATCGGCTCCCTGGTGGCTTTCTCGATGCTCAGCTGGGTGTTTTGGACAAAACACAAAAATACTGCCCTCCCACAGTCAAACACCGATGTTTGTCCTACGCTTCCAAAACTGGTCCCTACACAACAGGATGACCTCCTCGATATCAGCTACTTTAGAACCCCAGAGTACAAGAACCACTCGCTGCAAGTCTGGTCTGACGCAGTCCGCATCCAGACTCCAAGTTTCGACGACCTCGGACCCGTTGGAGTTGACCCAAGATGGGACGTTTTCTACAAATTTGAATACTTCCTGTCTGAAACGTTCCCCGCTGTGTCCAGCAACGCCAAGTTGGACCATATTAACACACACGGCTTACTCTTCACGTTCGAAGGAAGTGATCTAGCCTTGAAGCCAATTATGCTTACCGGCCACCAAGATGTCGTTCCCGTTCCGGATGAAACGGTGGCAAGATGGACGTATCCGCCGTTTGATGGCTACTTCGACGGACAATATTTGTGGGGAAGAGGCTCCAGCGACTGCAAGAACAACGTGGTGGGCATTTTCGAAGCCCTCGAAGCTCTGTTTTCGAGCGGGTTTAAGCCGCAAAGAACAATAATGGTGGCACTTGGCTTCGATGAAGAGTCCAGTGGGGAACAAGGAGCCAATAATATTGCCAAGCACCTCAAGGACAGCTTGGGTAACAATTCTATCTTGTTGCTGATCGACGAAGGTGGACTGGGAATTCAGGAGGTGTACGGCTCGCGGTTTGCTCTTCCTTCTACCGGAGAAAAAGGCTACTTGGATGTGGAAATCAAACTCACCACGATGGGAGGACACTCTTCAACACCTCCGGATCACACATCGATTGGAATCATGGCGGAGATCATCACTCTGCTTGAGTCTTCGCCATACAAGCCCGATCTGTCTGAGAAAAATCCATTTTATTACCAGCTCAAGTGCGAAGCGAAATCTGGAAAACTCCTTGATTCTCAGCTGAGGAAAGATATTTTTGATCTAGACCATGACTCAAACGCAAAAGAAAGAGTACTGGACACAATCTACGAGAACATGGCCACTCGGTTTCTGGCCACCACATCCCAAGCTATTGACATCATTTCTGGTGGATTGAAAATCAACGCGCTTCCAGAAGAAGTTCTCTTGAAAATTAACCACCGCATCTCGTACGAGTCTTCCATCGACGAGGTCAAAACAAATGTCCTTGAAAAAGTCACCCAGGTTGCCAAAAAGTATAATCTTGTTGTAGACGCTTTTGGAGCAGAGACTTGGGAGTTCGGTAAAAATCTGACGGGAAAAGTGTCTGTCTCTTCCGATTCAGACCTCAACGCTGCCCCTCTCACATCTACAGTCAACAATCCAACTTGGGACCTACTCGGTGGAACCATTCGTCACGTGTTTGAAGATTTTGCTATTTACCCAGGTTCTGAGCTCGCCTCAGACTCTGAAGTGACCGTTTCGCCGAGTGTAATAACTGGTAACACGGACACTAGACACTACTGGGGGCTGACACCCAACATCTACAGGTTTACGCCGATTCGGAGCGATAGAAGAAAGAATCCTCATGCAATTGATGAAAGAGTTGATCTCGATGCCCATGTTGAAGCTGTTGCGTTCTACCATGAGTTGATCAGAAATGCTGATTCCTTCAACGAAGAGTCAATAAATCCATAACTTACTTTTATTTCTTTTAGAATAGTAAGTTCCCGGTAGCCGTTTCTTCTGGATCTGGATAACACAATCCAATCCTGCCACTCTCAAAGGTCAATGCAATTTTGGCCCCAAACTCGAATGGATTGTTTTCGAAAACAACAAAATTTTCGCTGGCCGGGATGCCAAATATCTCTTCAATGTTCGTTGAGATGAGCGCTGAAGTATCATCCAACGAGTATCCGTCGATTGTTTTACCTGCCCATCCAGCCTCCCAAAACAGTCTTCTAGAATTTGTATCGCTGTCAGGCCCAATAGCAATTCTGACGCCTGCCTTCTTCAAGATATCTAACGAGGATTTAGATGACAAAGGCTCCACTGGAAGACAGTGTCTGTTATCCCAAAATTTTTCTCCACACCTCCATGGAGCGAGAATCACCGCAATATTCATCTCTGCTAATTTGTCGGCCACCAAATATGCCTCTTGGCCTCCAATTATGATAAATTTTGTCTCACGAAACTGTCTCGCCAATCTCACAATCTGGCTTATCACGCCCTGATTGTGTGTGTGTATGGCAACCGGCAAGTTCTGGTACATTGCATCGACACTCACAAGGTAAGACCTGAGAAATTCAATTTGCGATGAGATTGAAGGTGTTTTCTGATCTTTTGCCATGTTCCCAATATTGAAGTGAATTGCAACATCAGTCTGAATGAATGCTTTTTCCAGATCTGACTCTCCAATTGTGAATGCAGTGCTGAATCCCTTGAGAATCCCACTTCCTTGTGGCGGAGTCACAGCTTGAAGGATACCGCTTCTGTGTAGCCTTTCAATAACCAACCCATCAAGATGGAGACCGTCTGCAGCGTGTATCAAGGAGCCACCAGCCATCCATCCGTCAGATGTATCATCTTCTTTCAACATCTCAACAAGTCCAATTCCCGTAGAGACTGAAGTGGCTCCCGCAACGAGATACCCGTCCTGAAGGGCAATCACTGGCAGTTTCTCTGAAGATAAATACTCTTTGGGGTTTCCCAAAAACTCAATTTTGCCGTTTTCAACCACCAGAGTAAGGGTAGAGGAGTCATCAGCAGGAAATTGTTTCAATAAGGACTTTGTTATTCCTGTAATCACAAAACTGTCGAGTCCATTTGCACAGGTCGTTGCCTTTTTGAGGTCTGTCGTCTTTTTTGGAGTGCTGGTTTCTCCTTTAGTCATCTTTGTGTAGTTAAACATTGCCTCGCCATCCAGAATCACCTCCATGGGATGCGCTCCCAGTATTAGCGGATGTTGTGCCCACACGACAATGTCAGCATCGTATCCCTTGCGTAGATAGCCGAGTCGGTGGTCCAGGCCAATCGATGCTGCAGGAGCAGACGTGAGCGCCGCTATAGTTTTTTCAGCAGAGAGGCCGTAATGGTTTGCGATTTGTGCAAAATACAGCAGATCTTGGCCGGGAAGTGCAGGATGATCCGTTTTCATTGCAACAGGGATGCCGTGGTCAGCTAAAATTTTTGGTTGCAAAACGGTGCTCTCGTATTGTTCCTTTTTCTGCCCCCATTCGTCGGCAAATAGAGCCAAAGTGACATTTTTCTGCTTCAGCAACTCAGGTATTTTCCACGCAGAAAGAGCATGGTGGAATGAATTGATTTGGAATCCAAACTCGTCCGCAATCCGCAACAACGTCACCATATCGTACGTCTCGTAAACGTGGATATTCACGTTGATATCGCCACGGAGAATGTCCACTACGTTCTGCAGTTCAAAGTCTGTTGGATACTTACTCTTGGCCCTGACAGCTCTTGACGAGCACCACTCGTCCTGTTGTGTCTTCAGCTCCTGTGCCTGGTGGAAAGTCTTGCGCACCAGCCATGCCTCACCCATCCTGCTGACGGGATATCCAGGAGTGGAAATGGATTTTTCGTTTTCTCCATACGCCATCTTAAACCAGCGATTGTGTTTTTTTGTATGGTCCACTCCGTATTGCACCAACAGCTCTTCCGCCAGATTGTTTGGCGACCGGTGCATCTTGACAGCGTAGGCTTCGCCGCTGAATAGATTCTTGCTCCCAGTGAGCACCAGGTGAGTGGTGACTCCACTGGCTGCCAGGCTCTCAAGCTCGGGATCCAGTGGCGTGAGTCCGTCGATCGCGCGCACAAAGGGGGTCACAGGACTAGTGAATTCGTTGGTGTCCTCAGTGGCTCGCAGTTGAGGCTGGGGCCGCGTTCCAAAGTGCGAGTGCATGTCCAGGAGACCGGGGGTCACGAAGGCACCGTTTAACTGAACAATTCTTGCTTTGTCTGGGACTCGGAGTATTTTTCCAACACCCATGATGGTGCCCTGGTGGATATATATGTCCATCCCTGCAGTGGTGCTACCGTCGCCGTCGATGAGAGTAGCATTTCGGAGCAGAACACTCTCGGCGTCAAACAATTTGTGTCGCTCGTTCACCCTATAGTCATCGCGTTCAAATTTGGGCCTTGAATGGTGACTCTCGCACACATACGCGGCATGGATCTCGTTTTCTGACTCCGGGGTAAGTTTGAGCAAAAGCCCGACCAACACTAAAATCCAAAGCGCCAGGATTCTGAGTTTGGTTTTCGTGTCAAAAGCTTTCAAACTGAAGCGGCTTTGACCGTCTTCTGGGAATCGCATTCTCATGGTATCTCCTTGATCGTGGTGCTCATTCTGACCTCATGCCTTGCTCTGCAAGACTTATTTGTGCTTCTTCACCCTCCATCGATCCACTGTTATCGTGCTTCCCAAAGAGGAATCTGCCGTATCGGGAAATTTTTTGGAGTAAAAAAATAAATTTCTAGCTCACTTTCTGCACCTTGTAAGTCTAAATCAGGAAACCCGGGGACAAACAAGGCGTTGCGTCTCGTAGACGGTAACTCTTCACATATTCTCATAAAACTTCACCAACGGCTCTTGTTTCTGGTATGTTTCTCGCCAAAAATTGTGGGTGGTAGCAAGCTACCTTTCCTTAATGTCAACGACAAACTGCGAGAGCACTCCCCTGCTCCCCAGCAATCAGCGCCAAGCAGAAGCCGAGATTGCACATGTTGACTCAACAGAGTCCAATCTCTGTGCAAAAGACGCGCAGGACCAGCCTCAATTGTGGAAAATCATCCCATGCTTGTGGTGCGGAGCCTTTCTATCGGCTCTTGACTCCACCATCATAGCCTCGACGTACGCCACGATAGGTTCAGAATTCGAGGTTTCGTCCCAGGCATCATGGATAGCTACGGCATACATGCTTTCCGCAACAGCATTGCAGCCTCTTTATGGTGGTTTGAGTGATATATTTGGAAGAAAACAGGCTCTTGTTTTCGCAAACCTAGTCTTTTTGCTGGGTTCCCTTGGTTGCAGCATAGCTCCAAGTTTCTACCACTTGATTTTTTGGCGTGCTCTTGCAGGAGTTGGAGGTGCCGGTTTGGGAACTTTAAGCTCCATTGTTGTTAGCGATCTAGTACCTCTCAGTGATCGCAGCACCTACAACGGATTTGCGAATCTCGTGTACGGAATTGGACAGGTTGTCGGCGCGCCATTAGGTGGACTTTTGGCAGATACCCTAAGCTGGAGATGGTCGTTCTTGATCCAATGCCCCATAACTTTAATCTCAACCACTGTGATTGTTTTCTATGTCACCCTTCCTGCCTCCAGCCACAAAGGCTCCTTCAAAGACGTTGATTTCCTCGGCTCTGCACTCTTGATATCTGCGGTAGTCATATTGATGCTTGTTTTGCAGTTTGCAGGCGGGGTCTACCCGTGGAGTTCGCTCTATATCATAATACCAGCCGTTATGAGTGGTATCATATTTCGTCTTTTTGTCTACGTGGAATCCAGAGTGAAGAATCCAATTGTCTTGCTCAAAGTTCTACTTTCCAGGAACCCGCTCCTCACAGGCCTCACGAATTTTTTCGGATACATGGCTGCGATTTCGCTCACTTTCAATGTTCCACTATACCTCCAGGTTGTTCTGGGTGAGTCGGCAAGCACTGCCGGAGCAAGGCTCATTTCCAACGTGGTTGGTATGTGCATGGGATCGATGAGTGCAGGCTTCATCATCAAGAAAACTCAGAAATACTATTCGGTGGCTATCACAGGCGTCCTGCTTGAAGTGTTCGGTAGCGTTTTGATCTGTTCTGTGAGTGCAAACTCAAGAGACTGGCAGCTTAGTCTCCTGCTGTTCCCTTCGGGGCTCGGTCACGGACTGATTTTAAGTGCTACCTTGATGGCTTTGATCTCCTCGGTTAGCAAAACAGAACAGGCAAAGGCCACTTCGGTCAGCTACTTGTTCCGTGTCTTTGGTGGTGCTCTTGGTGTGGCTCTCACGTCTTCGCTTAACTCGTTGGTTCTTTCTAAGACGCTCTCTGAAGGTCTTAAAAACTTTCCCAAAGGTGCTCATTATGCCGCAGAAATTCTCAAATCGGTGAAAATTATAGATAATCTGCCGAGTGAAGTAGCCGAGGCTGCCCGTCACATCTACGATCGGGCTCTCCACGTGTCGTTTCTTGCCACTTTGGGATTTGAAGTTGTGTCTTTTTGCTTTGCCTGTTTCATCAAGGAGTATTCTTTGGATTCGAGGTGAACAAACATATTGATTATATAAGCATTCTATTTTTTTTTTTTTTTTTTCATCCATCTATCTTCTAGATAGATAAAGTTCGGACTTGAAATTTTCATCACAGGGCTTGACCTCGCTCTTTAGCACTCAATACAATATCACCATGCCATCAGAGGAACCTATCGCCATTTTGACCAAGAATGCGCCTGCGCCACGTCCCGTGCTCAGTCAGGCAATTGCTGTCGGAAACATTGTTTTCTGCAGTGGCCAATTGGGTGTCGATCCACTGACCAAGAAGATGGTGGAAGGTGACGTTACAAAGAGAGCCGTAAGTGAATATCCATCTTTGCTACGAAATACACCTACTAACGACCAACTAGGAGCAAAGCTTGAAAAATCTCAGTGCTGTGCTTGAGGCTGCCGGCAGCTCGCTCAAGGATGTCATAAAGGTGAACATTTATCTGACCGACTTGTCCAACTTCGCCAAGTTTAACGAAACGTACGCAAAATTCTTTGATGTTGCACGCAAACCGGCAAGAACATGCATCATTGTCAAGCAGCTACCCAACAACAGCGATGTTGAGATTGAGTGTGTTGCGTATAAACCCGAGAAAGCTAAATTCTAGTGGGTCCCAGTCCAATTGGGGTCGACCGTTGGGATAGATAAAAAAATATATTCCCAATTAGGAATTAATATTCGTAAAAATGGTGAAGCAAGGCGATCGAAAGGTTGATTTGTTTTTCCAATATCGTGCAATACTGTTGAACACGTAAGGTTGATTGAATGTGTACGAAAGGATCATCTGACTTTGATGTTAAATATAGGTCATCATTGATGTAACTCAGTTTTAAAATTTCAAAAAATTAATTTTTGGCTATTTGAATTTTCAAAATAATAAATTAATATAATTAATCAGCTCATTCGAAGAGCAACTTCATATCCACTCGCTCACAAACACCCCAAGCCGTTCTTTCCACGTTTTGGAATTGTTTTCGTTCTCCTTCTCTGATTTCAGAAGCTTGAGTTCTTCCTCAAGATCACGACGACGACCTGTTTCGAAATCCATCTCTTCAAACTTGACCCATTTTGTTTTTTTCCACCACTTGTAGCCAAAATAAAAGATAAAAGAGAGGGGAAAGAGAATGTAACAGTCAATAAACCACTTATAATCAAAAGGTTTGAAATACATCCAGCCTTGGACGAGAGCCAAAAAGATGTTCATAACAACACTGTAGAGCGGAAGAATTGGATGCCATAACGCCTGGTATGGGAGATCAGAAGCTCTGCGACCACTTTTTATCCACCCCTGTCTGAATCGAATCTGTGTGTAGGAGATGGCGGCCCACACAAGGAAGGTCGAGACACAGGTGAGACTGGAGAAGTAGGTGTAAGCAACTGACGAGCCGCTTCCGATGGACAAGAGTGCAATGAAACCGGTGAGGTGAAACACAATGGCAGAAACCCAAGGAACTCCTCTTTTGTTGACAATTCGGAAGTACTTGGAGAAGGGCAACATCTCCTCATTGGCCATATTAACTAGAGTTCTGGTGCCAATGTATATAGCGGAGTTGATGGAGCTCAATGAGACGATAAGAATAAATGCATTGACCAGGTGTTTGGACCCATGCCAACCTGCGTTGTGCAGAGCCACGTAGATTGGCGACCGGATTGCATTTGTAGAGCTTGAAAATTGCGGAGAATTGTATGGAACCGCGATTCCGTACGCCATAGAAAGAAAGATGAAAATGTAAAGGATTCTCACAACCGTCTGTCTGATGGCAATCGGAATGGCCGTGATGGGATTCTTGGTTTCTGCAGCATTCAGAGACAGCAGTTCAATGCCCACGTATCCACCCGAAGTAGCAACGAGTGCGTTTGCTAGCGATTTCAAAGCAGACTGGTCTGCAAACGGTGTCTCGAAGTTTCGGAACCCAAACGCTTTGTGACCACGAACACCACCACACATGTACACCAACACAAAGATGTAGAACGCAGTGAGCCCGACGAGCTTGATAATTGCCAACCAATATTCTGCTTCACCGTAGCCTGAGACACCGAGAAATTGAACAGCCATAAAGAAAGCCCAAAAGATCAGAAAGTAGCCCCATATTGGCACCTGTGGCCCCCAGAACTGCATTGTCGCACACAAAGCGAGATACTCGGCGGTGAGACACGTGATCCAGAGGACGATGTAGTTGTATGAGGCCATTGCTGCAAATGCCTCATCAACAAATCGGGTCATGTGGTTGCTGAAGCCGTTTGTGGCAGGATAGAGACTATTAAGCTCACCGATAGATTGCATCAGCGCAAAGGCTATAGTGCCAATGAGAGCATAGTCAATGACGAGAGAGGCGGGACCATCCGCGTTAAGGTAGACGCCAACACCGGCAACAGCACCAGGTCCAATGATGCCCCCCAGAGCCATCAAGGTGATATGGCGAGTCTTGAGGCCTCGCTTGAGGCCCGAGTGCGGATCAAAGGACGACTCATGGCGAACAGAATTGGACTCGGTGTCCTCGGTGACTTCGACTGTGTAGAGATCTTTTTTTGTCATCTTGGAACCGGCACAAGTTTATTTGGAATCATATATTGAATCTAGTCATGATCTGGGTTTGGTGAGTGTGCGGCGAGACATATTTCTGTTATATAGCGGACTTTGATCCTCAAAGAAAAAATTCCAATGTTAATTCTTATCGCGATTTTCTTATCGGTGAAAAAATGTTATCGAGTGCGAAACCGATTCATTTATTTGTCGCTCAAGAATCATTTAAAAGTATGTGAAGTTTCAACTTTTTGATCTAGAACAAAAACTATTACCGTTAACTTCCCCATAGACCCTCACTGATAGCTATTTGCCACAAAAGCTTAATCCATGACCGCCGTGCAATCGAACGAATCATTTCTTCTGCAGTCCAAAATCTCTGAGAAGAGTCTGATGGCTGTGGGTGGAAAAGGCAACACTCTCAGCATCCAGAATCCTAACACCGGCAAGACTGTCACTCTGATTGACGGCTGCACAGGTGCAGCTGTTGGTGCTTTGGGCCACGGAGACGAAGACATTGCAAAAGAATTTGCTGAAGCCGGAAAAGAATGTGTCTACTCATTCCCAACCACAATTTGCAACTACTATGCCGAGGATTTGGCAAAATTCATCATTGAGAACTCTCCTGAAAATGCCTTTTCTGCAGCCGTTTTTGTCGGATCTGGATCTGAAGCGAACGAAAATGCCATGAAAATCGTCAAACAGTACCACATGGAGCGGGGCGACAACAACAGAAACAAATACATCTCGAGATTGATGTCGTATCACGGATTTTCTCTTGGAGCACTGTCGATTGCTGGCCAGACCAGATTCGACAAGTTTAGACCTATTGGTTTGCCCCTGGAAAACGTGCCAAAGGCGTCTCCCATCAACCCTTACCGTGACCAGAAGCCAGACGAGACGCTCGAACAGTACAAGGACAGGCTATTGCAAGAACTAGACGACCTTTTCCAGAAGGCCGATCCCTCAACAGTCGGTGCTGTTTTTGTGGAGTCTGTCTCTGGTTCGTCATTGGCGTGCCAAACTCCCATTCCGGGATACCATGAAGGAGTGAGAGAGATCTGCCACAAGTACGGGGCTTTGTTTGTTCTTGACGAGGTGATGAGCGGAATGGGAAGATGCGGAACTTACCACGCCTGGGAGCAGTATCTTCCTAAGGACAAGGGTCCTGATCTACAAACAATTGGCAAAACTTTAGGCTCTGGGTACGTGACCATTGCCGGAGTTTTGATCTCACCTAAGGTGAGGGACACACTTAAAAAGGGTACAAATTCCATCATTGGCGGACAGACGTACCAGTGCCACTCTCTCAACTGTAGAATTGCGCTGGCGGTGCAGAAAAAAATTAAGGCGGAAAATCTCGTGGCCAATTGCTACGAAATGGGCGAGTACTTGGACGGAAAACTTCATGAGAAACTATCTGCACACAAATACGTTGGGTGCATCCGTGGAGCCGGGCTGTTCCGTGGAATTGAGTTTGTGAAAGACAAGGAGACCAAGGAGTCTTTCCCCTGGGAGTTCCACTTTGGCCCGCGGTTTGGACAGATCTGTCTCAAGAACGGCCTTACAGTGATGGGCGGAGACGGGTGCAACGACGGGTATTTGGGCGACCAGGCCCTGCTGTGTCCCTCGTACGTGATTGATAAGAAGACGATCGACGAGCTTGTGGACATTTTGGTTGTGTCTTTGGACGAGGTCACCAAGGAGTATGACTCATCAGACTTCAACTGAGTCACAATTTATTTGCAGTTCCCCGACTGGATTGCGAAATTTGTCGCACACAGGGGTGGTTTTTAATTCCCAAATAGGCAACCTGAAAGATAAAAAAAAAGTGAATCTCGAGGCGACGATAAAAAACTAACTTTTCTCGAGATTTCAGAGATAAAAAAACTACCACACCGCTGTCATTGCCTTCAACTGACACCAACCCCAGTAACAACAACAACAATGGTTTCCGCCGAAGCACAAGCCGCACTGGACGAGTACGCTGAGTATGTCAGCTCTGGGTTCACACCCCTGCCAATTCCGCTCGTGAAAGCAAAAAACGCAACCGTCTGGGACATTGACGGCAACAGTTACATCGACTTCTTGTCCTTCTTTGCCGTGGTCAACATGGGCCACTCACATCCCAAAATTGTGGAAGCCGCGTGCAAGGCGATCCAGGACCGTGCTCTGATCAACACCGCGTACGTTAGTCCTAGTTACGGCCGCCTCGCTGCCAAAATCAACGACGTGCTCGGCTACAGCAGAACGGTGGGTATGTGTTCTGGCGCGGACGCGACCGACTCTGCCACCAAAATTGCGCGGAAATGGGGTTATTTGAAGAAAGGAATTCCAAAGGACACTGCCTTTGTGCTCACTTCCACGGCCTGCTACCACGGAATGACTATTTCCACCCATTCGATGGCCTCCCAAAAGGAGACATACTTTGGCCCGTACGTGACCCACGTTGGTCCCGTCTCGCCATCCGGCATTGAGGTCACCTACGGTGACATTGACAGTCTCAGAGCCGCCATTGAGGCCGACCATGCCACCATTGCCGCCTTCATGGTGGAACCAATCCAAGGCTCGGCCGGAATCGTCGACCCACCAAAGGGCTACCTTAAGCAAGCCTTTGAGCTCTGCAAAGAGTACAACATTCTTTTCATTGCAGACGAAGTACAGACTGGACTCGGCCGGACCGGTTACATTCTGCGCAGTTTTGCCGAGGGCATCAAACCAGACCTTGTGTGTCTCGGAAAGGCCCTTGGCGGCGGTGTTGCGCCGCTCTCTGCCGTCTGTGGAAGCCCTGAGGTGATGGACCTTCTGGCCTACGGCGACGTTGGGTCAACTTTGGCCTGCAACCCGCCAGCCACAGAGGCCGCAATCGCTGCCCTGGACGTACTCGTGGACGAGAAGATCTCAGAAATGGCCAAGGAAAAGGGAGTTCTGCTCAGAAAGCTCATTAGCGACGAAAACTTGCCTCAGGTGCTCAGTGTCAGCGGTGACGGGTGTCTCGCCGCAGCTGTTTTGAATCCTGAGTTCATCAACGAAAAGTTCAACGCTAAACGTCTTGCGGCACTGTGTGCTCAGAGCGGTGTTCTTGTGGGCAGTGCTGCGGCAGGAAAGAGAGTCAGAATTTGTCCTCCTCCTACAATCGACGTCGAGGACATCAAAAAGGGGGTCAAAATCTTTGCTGACTGTGTCCGCAAGCTCAAGGACGTCGAGGGTCCAATTCTCGGTGTCGCATAGCTACCATATCACAAATATATAGAAGCATTTTTTTTAAGGTAGCTACTAAAATTTTTTATTCTTCATTGTTTTCACTCAATTCCGTTGAAAGTGTGCCATGAAGCATTAACGAACCGCTGTTCGTATTTTTTGCCAATCCGGGTGATTGTATCGAGGTCCTCGGCAGAAAGATCAAGTTGCTTCGCGTTCTCAACAAGCCTCTCCGGGTTTGACGACCGCGGAATCACTGGCCAGCCCTGCGCAATTCCCCAGTTCAGCAGTAGCTGAGCCACGCTTGCACCCGTCTTGTCCGCAATCGCAACCAGCTCCTCGTTCTGAAGCAGCGGCGAACCCGTCGACCCCAGCGGGCTGTACGCCACGAGCTGAATGCCCTTCTCTTGACAATACTTCAACAATCTTTGCTGGTTGCACGCCGGGTGCAACTCAACCTGGTTCACGGCAGGAATAACTCCAGTGGCCTCAATGATCGCCTCTAGTTCCTTGATTCCGAAGTTAGACACTCCAATTGCCCGCAGTTTGTCACCGTTCTCCTTGTAAATCCGAACAAGCTCTTTCCAAGTGTCCACATACGTCCAGTTCTTTTCGAAATCAAACGATCCGTCGGGTAGTTTTGGCGTCTTTGGGTCGTTTCCGTTGTGGTTGAGTGGAGTCGGCCAATGAATCAGCCACAGATCCAGATACTCAGTGTCGAGAGCAGCCAGTGTTTTTTCCAAGTTCTCCTGCGCAGCAGTGTGCCAAGTTTGTGGAAGCTTGTCCACCAAAAAGTACTCAGACCGCTTGAGGCCCGATTCCTTCAAGGCCTCGCCCACAAGCTCCTGGTTGAAGTAGTTGAACGCTCCGTCGATGAGCCTATAGCCATTTTTCAGGGCATGAAGTATGGCTGTGCGGCCTTTTTCGCCTTCGAGCTGCCAAGTCCCGAGCCCGAGCGCTGGAATTGAGGCTCCTGTGTTTAGCGGGAACTCAGTTGCTTTAGTCATTATGGTGAGTAATTCGATAGTGCTTTTTTTTTTTGTGGATCTGTGGTGAATTTGGAGTTTTTTTCTCTCCTATTTATACTTCAAACCCGACTGTGGAGCGCGTAGAGTCGCCAAAAAGAGATAAGATAATATCACGTGAGTAAAGTCACATGTAGAACACACGTGATGCGGCCCGAAATAATTTCGGAGTTCAAGTGTGGCTGTCTCAGTGTGGCTCAAAAAGTGAGAAAAAAATTATTAAGGTTTTAAGTTTCACAGCCTCGGCTAACGCCGAAGCGGCTCATCTCCACATATAAAAAAACTATAACTTCTCTTCAATTAAAGCACCATTTCTCACCCTCCGCCTCTCCTGTCAGCACACCAAACAGCCATGTCCAAGCTTGAAGACACTGAAGTCTTGACAGACGAAAAAGCAGTCAGAAACGTCTCTTCGGAGATTGACAGCGACGACCCTGTTTTCACCGAGTTTAACATTCCTGAAGACCTCAAACCCCAGCTCACTCCCGATGACATTGATTTCCTTAACATCAAAGTCCGTGCACAGCCTTGGTACAAATGGTTTTCTCCCACCGACACTGGTGCTGAAAAAAAGCTTATCGTGAAGCTGGATCTTTTGATTCTGGTTTATCTTTTCCTGTCCTCTTTTGTCAAGACACTAGACTCGAGCGCGGTCTCGTATGCGTATGTTTCAGGGATGAAGGAGGATTTGAAAATGTACGGCAACCAACTGACGTATCAGAGCTCGTGCTACATGGCTGGGTTCATTGTTGGTCAGATTCCGCTCACAATGCTTGCTACTGTTCTGCCAATCAACTACTACCTGCCCGCTATGGATATAGTTTGGGCTCTTTTCACGCTTTTCATCTTCAAGATTGAGAACTACAGACAATTGTATGCTCTGCGCTTTTGTATTGGCCTGCTGAGCTCTTTCTTTTTCCCTACGGTGCAGTTTATTCTTGGTTCTTGGTACAAGAGTACTGAGCTGTCGATTCGTTCGGCAATATACTTCATTGCGTCCCAAGTTGGAAGCATGGTTTGTGGCTATATCCAGACGGGAGCGTACGACCATCTGGACGGACGCGCCCGGCTAAAGGGCTGGCAATGGTTGTACGTTCTGGCGTTCATAATCGCCATTCCTGTTTCTGCCTATGGAGTTGTCACTCTGCCAGGATTGCCAGAGAAAATCAACGTTCGGGTTTTTTTGTCTCCCCAAGAGGTGAAGCTTGCGAGATTGAGAATGATTAGAGAAAAAAGAGCCACCAACGACAAGCTGACGCTCCGGACTGTTGTGTCAGCTCTCAAGGGCTGGCGTTTCTGGATGCTGGTTGTGTTTGCCATTTTTTTCTCCCAAGCCGACGGAATTAGCTCCTACAGCGGTCTTTCTCTGTGGCTCAAAGATGCAGACTACTCAGTCTACCAGATCGACACGATCACGACGGTGATTCCGGCGGTGACAATTTTCTTCTCTCTGGTGAACGGAATTCTTGCTGACTCTTTCAGTGAGTCCCACCCTTACATCATTGCTTACGTCGCCTTCCTCAACCTCCTGGCGGGAATTTTGCTCGTGATTTGGAACATTGGAAAAGGCGGCCTGATGTTTGCGTTCTTCCTGTCGGGAACTGCAGACAGCATTGCCGCTGTTCTGTATTCCTGGGCCAACATCATCTGCTCCGACAACTCCCAAGAACGGGCTCTTACCTTGTCCACCATGAACACTCTTGGAAACACTTTTGCTGTTTGGGTTCCTCTTTTCGTTTGGAAAACTGTGGATGCACCTCAGTACAAAAAGGGATACGGCTACAATATTGCGCTCGATGCCATGATGTTGATTCTGCTTTTCCCGCTGACAATTCTGTACCGGCGGTCCAAGAAAACTCGCAATGACTAGCTCATGCTGCGATCAAAGACCTTGTTCATCCTAATAATCCAAATATACCATTCATGAAATACGTAGTCATACCTCGTCTTCAAGCACACTCTCGACATGTGAGGCGGTCTCCTTAATGTCGTCCAAGCCTGGCTCGTCGGTCTCGTGCACGAGCAGAGTTGGAAACGACTTCCACTTGCGGGCTGGAATCTTCATGGCGAACAACTCGTCAATTTCCTCGAACGAACGATGCGCAGTTTCTGGCAGGTAAAAGTAGAAAATAAAGATGGAGATGAACGAGAAACCGGTGAAAATGAAGTTGATCTTGGATCCCATATTGGCTTCATCCGGGTTGAACATGTATGGAAGCACAAACGCCCACATGCACTGGAAACCCAGCCCCAAAAGCGAGGCCATAGCGTAAGTCTTTGCTCTCAAAAACACAGACGAAAGCTCAGCAGCAAGCACAGACGGAACTGGACTCACTCCCAGGTTAAAAAAGAAGTTGAACATGGCCATGAAACCAGCAGAAGTCTCCATAGAAGCCAAGTTGGAGCTGTCGAGCCCCGTGCAGGCGATAACAAGGTTCAAAACAGTCAGACACGCCATGCTACCCATCAAAAGAGGCCGACGACCATACCGGTCAATTAAGAACCAAGAAGCAATGACACCAACCACGGAAAGTGCCTGTGCACCACACGAGATTTGGAACGATTTCTTCGTGCCAAAACCAGCTAGTTGGTAGTAGTATGTCGAGTAATTGGTCACGTATGCGAGTCCGCACATTGGTTGCATCCACATAGGAAAGAAAACCAACAGAGTTCTTCTGATGTTCTTTTTATTGAAGCAGTCCTGGTAGGAGCCTTTTTGCGAGGAAATCTCCTGCGATTCCCGAACTGTAACCATCATAACTGCATACTGTCTTTCCACGAGTGATTCGTCTTTGTACATCTTCTTGAGGGCCGATTTTGCCGACTCAAAGCGATTTCTCGACAAAAGCCAATAAGGAGACTCCGACATGAATGTCGTTGCAACCAACGAAGTTCCTGCGAAAACCCACTGTGGAATGAAAATCCCCCTGTATGCCATTCTTGTCGTGTATGTGCTGGTGGTGTTGTTGATCAAAACACACACCAAAGGCCCAATACAGAAGGCCAGCGCAACAGCAGAGACAAAAACTCCTCTCAGTGCAAGAGGAGAGCACTCCGAAATATAGGTGAGACAACTGGTAGACATGATACCGAGGCAAAATCCGTTGATAAATTTTCCAACAAAGAAAACTTTGATAGTGGTGGCGACATACATCATAGTGATGAATGGAACGGAGAACAGAATTGCGGAGAATAGAACTCTTCTGCGCCCAAAACGGTCCGTAAGGAGCGAACCGGCAATGTATCCAACTGCGTTGGCTCCAAGAGGACCCCCAACAATGGCTGACTGCCATTTTGCGTCCAAAACGTACGAGCCTTCCTAAAGGTAGCCAAAGTCTTGTCTGAACTGTGGAATGCTCACCACCATGGCTCCTGCTTGATTCTCGTAACCAACAAGAGTAGCTGTCCATATGGCGCACGAGATGAACAAAACGGTCCACGGGTACAGTTTGACGGCCTCCCATTTGGAAAGCTCGTGCTCTTTCTGCTGTTGCTCCCGCGCGAGAACCTCTAGCTGGGCGTACTCTGATTCAGTATACGCGCCTGTTCCCTCGTCAACTTTCTCGCCAAATCCAAACCCCATTGTTCCACTGTGTAATTGATGCTGTCACATCCAAATCACTAGAGAAATGGGGCGGAAACATGTCTTCGTTTTATAGGAGCCCCCTTTTTGCCCAAGACGCAGGGCGAAAAGAGATTGTCAGTCAGAAAAAAATCTATTGTTTTGCAGTTTTTAAAATGCGGGGACAAAAGCCGGGGAAGCAGTAATGTGAAATTACGATAATCGGTACAATAATAATTCCCAGATCATGCATTCCCCTCCTCTGGCGACCCTGAAGAGCTTGTGAAGAACCACAGAAACCGAGATAGCCAGTTTTGTGCATAAGAGAGTGACCTGTCCCGGTGAGATCATTTTTCCGGTCTTGAGATCAAGCAGATTGGCTATCTACAAAACCCGTATATATCTACCCCCGCAAATTTCCTGCAAAAATGCGTCAACGAAATGAACAGAAGCAACTACAAATGACTGCAGTGTACGACGTCACCCTGGACAGCTACTCCGCACTTCTTGGGACAAAACGTCCTCAAATCTCCTGGAGAGTCGCATCTGCACAAAAAAATTGGCTCCAGGCAGAGAATCAGGTGAGAGTCTGTTACGGCACGGGAGAGACTGTTACCTATGACATAGTCAAGTCCAACAAGTCAGTCGACGTCGACTGGCCCGGCAGAGACCTCAGATCGCAGGAGACTGTCTCTGTATCCGTGCGTGTGGCTCCACAATCACCCAAGACCCAGTTCTCCGATTGGAGTGAGTGGACCCACGGTCTTGTTGGGGTTCTACCAGGAGATTGGAAAGCGCCGTTTATTGCGCTGGAAAACCAACCAAAAGCCGCAGAAAAAACCCCAGAAACACTATTCCGTCACGAGTTCAGTGTCGGCGAGACTCCTATCAAACGAGCCACAATTTACAGCACTGCACTAGGGGTTTACGAGCTGGAAATTAATGGAAAAAGATTCGGCTCGGATATTCTCGCTCCAGGCTGGACAAGCTATAACCATCGGCTGCTTCACCAGAGCTACGACGTGACCGGCTTGCTGGTTGTTGGGAAAAACGCTGTTGGTGCTCGTGTTGGATGCGGTTGGTTTAGCGGCAAACTTGGCGCCTGGGGCGGAAGTACAGAGATTTATGGCCGCCATCGTGCGGTGAGTTTGCAGCTTGTGGTTGAGCACCTAGACGGATCACGTGACCAGGTGATCACCGACGACAAGTCGTGGAAGAGTTTGGAGGGGCCCATCGTGGATGCCCAGCTGTACAACGGGGAGGTATATGATGCGAATTCTGAGCCGTTGAATTGGACTTCGGCTGGTTTTGACGATAGAAATTGGCTTTCGGTGGAAGTTGTTGAGTACCCCGCCGGGAATGTCACCCCTCAGACCTTTGGTAGCATCAAGAACATAGCGACACTCGGGATTAAAGAGATTATCACCACGCCTTCTGGTAAGACAATTGCAGATTTTGGACAGAATGCTGTTGGATTTGCTCGCATCAAGAGGACAAAAGCTCCAAAAGACCATACGGTCAGTCTCCAATTCGCCGAGGTTTTGGAGAACGGAGAGCTTGGAACACGGCCATTGTGTCTGGCCAAGGCTACTGACACATATACGTTTCGTGGTGATCTTGATGGAGAAGAGTACACACCACGGTTCACTTACCACGGGGGCAGATATTGCCAGGTGAACAACTGGTACGGGGAGTTTACTGAGGATTCGTTAGAGTTTCTTGTGATTAGCTCAGAGATGAAAGAGGCTGGAACTTTTGAGTGTTCGAATACCCTGCTGAATCATCTGCACAGCAACGTTATTCACAGTATGCGTGGAAACTTTCTTTCTCTGCCGACGGATTGTCCACAGCGAGACGAGCGTCTTGGCTGGACAGGCGACATTGCACTGTTTGCTCCCACAGCTCTATATTTGTTTGAGTGTGGTAATCTTTTGAAGAACTGGATGACAGACCTCAAGGCAGAGCAGAAGGAGTACGGTGGAGCGTGTGCGTTTGTGGTTCCTAACATTTTCCATGCGTTTGACACTGTTTTGGGTAATGGAAACATTGCTGCAATCTGGCAGGACTCGGCTGTTATTGTCCCGCTGAGAATATACGAGGCTACTGGGAGCAAGAAAATTTTGGAAGCACATTTTGATAGCATGGCGCATTGGATTGACTACATTCCAAAGGTCGAGAACGGTGCCGACTGGGCCTCTGTTCCTATTCAGTTTGGAGACTGGCTCGACCCGTCAGCCCCGCCGGAAAACCCCTTTTTGGCTGTCACAGATTCCACGCTTGTTGCCGATGCGTTTCTGTGCCTGATTCTGAGAATGATGGTGAGAATTGCGGGTGTCCTAGGTTTTGAAAAAGAGGTGAACAAATACACAAAAATGTTCACCAAGTGTAAGAAACACTTTAACGAGAAGTACATTGCTGAATCTGGCAAAATGTCTTCTGACTCGCAGACCGCATACTCGTTGGCAATATGTTTTGACATTTTTGAGACGGAGAAACAGCTCAGTTTCGCAGGAGATAGGCTTGCAGAGCTCGTTCGCTCCAACCACTACAAAATCAGCACCGGTTTTGCTGGAACTCCGTTTGTGAGCAAGGCTCTCTCAAAAACAGGCCACGCCAAAGAGGCATACAAAATGTTGTTAAAAAAAGAGTGTCCTTCCTGGCTTTATCCGGTCACAATGGGGGCCACCACAATCTGGGAAAGATGGGACAGCATGCTACCAGACGGTAAAATCAACCCGGGTTCAATGACTTCGTTCAACCACTACGCTTTGGGAGCAGTTGCCTCGTGGATGCATAGCCACATAGGAGGCATTGTTCTAGACGAAGCAGGTTGGACAAAGTTCACGCTCAAGCCACAACCAGGGGGCGGTATTGAGCACAGTAAGACCTCCCATTTGTCTCCGTATGGATGGATTACGTCAGAATGGGAGCTCAAAGATGGCCTAATGCAGTACAAAGTCGGTGTTCCACCAAATTCAACGGCACAAGTGGTGTTACCTGACGGAAAGACCCACGAGATTGGCTCTGGAGAATGGTCGTTCAGTGCTGCAGTGGAGTAAAATTATTGTCAGAAACAATAGCGATCTTTCGAATAAATAAAAGTCCGTAAATAAACGTTCAGGTTTGTCGTTGTTTGTGCAGCGAACAGCTCAGTTTGACGTTGAATCCGTCACTCAACAAGTTCTGAACCTCTTCGAGCTGCATTCCACCCATCTCCGGGTACGCAACAAACACAAATCCCAATGACAGCGAGGTAATCAACGCCAGCAACGCAAACGCCCCCGGAGGAGTCAAAACCTTCATCAGAGTCAAAAAAGTCGAGGATATTATCAGAGAGCCTGCCCAGTTGGTGGCCGTCGCAAACGAGGTTCCTAAACCGCGCACAGATTGCGGGAAAAGCTCTGCCTGCTGCCAGGGAACATTGCCAAGTCCGATGGCGTAGAACGCGACAAAAGACATGAGACCAAAGAATATAGCATAACTCCAGAAGGTAGAGTTCTCCTCAAGAGATTCCAAGTGAATGTCTAGATGCTGAAACGAAACAGCACAAACTAATTGGGATACAATCAGAAGCGGCATCGAGAGCAACAGAATTCTACGTCGCCCAACCTTCTCAATAACCACCAAAGCTATCACAGTGAAAAAAAAGTTGGCCCCGGCAATAAAACAACTCACTCCGATCGAATTGCTGTATCCAATCATTTTGAAGATAGTGCTTGAAAAAAACATCAAAGAGTTGAATCCAACAAGCTGCTGTATGGCTTGCAAACCACACGCCAGAGCCAGACCGCGCTTGTTCGAACCCACCGAGAATAAACTCGTGATTCCATTTTTCAGTCTCTCTAGACCAGTTTCTCCAGGAAGGAGAGCGTTGGCAGAATCGATTTCCTTAATCGCGAGCTCAATCAGCCCGGATGGAGAATTCTTGTAGATTTTGGACAAAACTTTGTGAGCGTCCTTGACACGGCCTTTAGAGATGAGGAATCGCGGTGTGTCTGGCATGAAAATCAAGACACATGCTTGAAAAACACTTGGTATCAACGATATTCCAATCGAATACCTCCAGCCGTTGCTGTGTCTGCTGAACGCAGCACCAATCGCATATGCGATTAATTGACCACCAGTGATTGCCAAGCAGTTCACCACCACCAGTTTGCCTCTAAACTTTCCCGGCGCAAGTTCACTGATGTACAAAGGTGCGACAAGAGATCCTGTTCCAATTCCGAGACCCATGACAAATCTGCCTGAAACCATTACCGGAACAGCATGCGCAAAACATTGCAGGTTGATCCCCACAAAGAACAGGATGTTGCTCCAAACAAGAGCCTTGATTCTACCAAAAGTGTCGGCAACAATTCCCGCAAATAAACAGGCAACTAACGCCCCAAAAGACGTAGCCGATGTGATCCATTCTTCCTCAGATATCGTCAATTCATGACCACTTAAGTCAGTTCCCACACTCACAAGAACCGAGGAAATATATCCTGTATCGTAGCCAAACATGAAACCAGAGATGGAAACAAGAAATGTCAGCACAAGCAGTAACGTAGACACCTTTTCATTCTGACTGTCAAGAGATATGAACACAGAGTCAAAAGTATCATCTTGCGACTGTTGAGGCTTTCTGTGAGAATGGCCTTGTAAAAGACGCACATCCTCTTCGGAGGATTCCACTTCAGAGGACATTAGTGTATCATATCAGGCGTCAATTTGAACGGTCAATATAATGGTTGCGGGGATGAGTATGAAAGAGCCCAATCAACAAATACCGCTCTTTTTTTTTTTTTTTTTTTTTTTTTGTGTCTTTATTTTTGTTTCGAAAAGACACATGACCTTTTCCACGTGACTTGATATTATCCGCCAACTGAATCCACATCAGTCGAGTATAATTGAGCCAGTAGATTCCCGCAATCCACTGATTTTCTCTTGGTTACTCAGAAGTCGCAGAATGCGGATGTCTCGGCCGGCTTGTCCTTAATACTTTTGTAAATTTGGCGATAGTTGTTAACTTCTTCCCAAAGTTTTTCTCTGTCAGCCAGAATATCCGCTAGCTCACGCTTGATCTCATTGAATTCCATCTGTAACTGCTCTATTTCCACCTCAATGCGTTTCCGTACAGACCTGGTAGCTCTTATGTTCCTCTTGTGCATTTCCCGTGCAATACGATCGTCACTTTCTTCTAAGCTGTCGTCTTCTTCGAGTTCGATAAGTTCCTGTTCTATACAGGCATGCTCCCCGGTCCAATCTTTAATATCCTTGCCGAGCTCCATCAAGCGACGACGGATGTAGAAATGGCCGTTGTCTAAATCCTGGATTTGTTCCAGTCGAAGTACAAGATGGCGGTATATGGCGTTTCGAAGTTGCGACGGTTTTAGTGGCTTTGGTCCCATTGTCCTGATTGTGGTGTGGTTCTGTAGTGTTTAGACCTGATAACAAAGGTTCAGCGTGTTTTAATTAGTAAGAGATGAAGTTCCATGTTTTTTTTGGACCGAACAGGCGCTTCAAATGTTGAAAAAGGGTAAACAAATTTTTATCCCTAATCTCGTTTTGTTTACATAAGCTACATTTGTGGTGAAGGATGATTAGCTGTATTTAACTGTGTAGGCGAGAAGGACACTCTCATATAAGAGATGGGAGCCTATCAAATGTTTTCTGTAAGAGCAGACCTGTACATATGGGAGATCTCAAGCACTGTGGCACTCGAAGAATTAGAGGGATTGGGGAACTTTGGGCAAATTGCACTTTAAAGTGCTCTAGACATTCTTGCCTACTACCTTCACTAGTAGTTCACCAAAACTGATTGTGCAAACCAGAGAAAGTACAGTGTGTGTAAGATCTTGAAAATTACCCTATTGAGTGAGTTGCAAAAATTGGGAACAATTGTTGCCGCAACCCCGCTTTCCAGGTGACAGTCAGCCAGATTATTTTACCCTTGGGGTATTAAATAGATTCAAAAATCACAATTCTCAACTACTCCTTCTGAATCTTTTTGGTATCTTTCCTACTACACCAATTGTCACTCTAAAATGCTGTTTCGTCCAGAAGAATCCCACGTTTTGCAACAGTTCTCGCTCAAAGGAAAGGTGACTTTGGTCACGGGAGGCTCTAGAGGAATTGGATTGGGTGTTGCCAAAGGAATAGCAGAGGCTGGATCCGATGTTGTCATTACGTACAATTCATCAAGCGACAGTACTATTCAGGAGATTGCGGAAGCGTTTCAGGGATTAGGTGTCAAGTTCAAGGCCTACAAGTGTAATGTGAGCGAGAAAAAGGCAATTACAGACACCATTGAGCAAATCCTGGCGGACTTTGGCAGGCTAGATGTTGTGGTGGCAAATGCTGGAATTTGCATTCACGAACCGGCAGAAGATTTTTCCGAGGAAAATTATCATCAAACCATGAAGGTTAACTTAGACGGTGCCTTTTTCACTGCACAAGCCGCAGCCAATGCTTTCAAAAAACAAAAAAAGGATGGCCAGCTCAACCAGGGCAGAATAGTGTTCACTGCGTCGGTTTCTTCTTTTATTGTTAACTGGCCTCAGAAACAGGCTCCTTACAATGCATCAAAGGCCGGTCTGGTGAATTTGGCAAAATGTTTAGCCATTGAGTGGATCGATTTTGCTCGCGTCAACTGTGTTTCTCCAGGCTACATTGAGACCGACATGGTGGGAGCACATCCGAAGGAATGGAGAGACACGTGGTTTGAAATGATCCCGGCAAACAGACTTTGCGCTCCATACGAGCTGAAGGGTGCATATGTGTTCCTTGCTAGTGATGCTTCGTCGTACTTGACAGGGGCAGAACTGGTCATTGGGGGAGGCTACACGCTGACTTAGACCAACCTGAAGGGTTTGGCAGTTACAATTGTAAATCTTGAGTATGTATAGACTACATTTAACAAGCGATAGTTTTACAATACTTCGGTAGGCGGTAAGGGTTGCTCGATTAGCGAGGGAGGAGAGTGTGTTGGGTGAAGCCCGTACACTGCGGGCTTCACCCAACACACTCTCCGAGCATACTGTTGCTGCAAAATTACCTTTTGAGTGTGACTCAAAGATGTAATTTGCAAATGTAATGGAGTTCCGCAGGTTAATTACATTAGTTGCAACAGGCTCTTACTCCGTAATTCCGCAAAACCCCTTTTTTCATGACGTGAAAAAATACGCGGTAGTTTATGCACCCCACATTTTTAGGGCGATTGTCGCCCTGTTTGCCTCGCGAGTGTCACTATTATGTGGAGGTGAAGCACAAATGTTTGGAACCAAGCGATTGAAACCATTTAAAGCACGAGTGAGATAGAGGCACAGTAGAACATTGCACAATCACCAAAACAGATTTTTTATCGCTCAACTGAGGTAAATATAAACGACTAAAACTGCACTTATTTCGCTTAGACTGTTGGTCTTAATTGCTATCGCGAAACCCTTGTTGCATTAATTGAGGCCCCTTTTCAAAAAGGGGTATGCATGAGGGGACCCCGCAATAACTTTAATACTCACTTGTTTGATTTGCCTTGTGAAAGAGCTGCTGCATCTTGAACAAAGCAACAATGCGGGGGAGGAACACTTAGTATCGAGGATTCAATTGTCATGGATCAGCATAAATAGCATATAATTTTCCTCTTGAAAATGTCACTTAGAGCATTGGTTGTCAAATAAGGTTGAAATATGAGCGATCTAGGGTTGAAAGCTGTGCAGGAACACGTCGACGACGTCAGTTCTCCCACGACGAGAGTGATCCAGATCGACGCAGGAAAGTCACTCGAAGTCAACGACGAGTCGATTGCCGAAGACCTGGTTGTTTTGGAAAAAGAACTCATTGCTTCAGGCAAAAAAGCCTTCATTTCCAGTCGCTGGCTCAAAGATCCAGAACGATTTATTTGGTACCTCGCGACTTTGGCCTCTGTCGGGGGACTTCTTTTTGGGGTGGATCAGAGTCTCATCAGCGGTGCCGCGCTGTACATCCCTTCGGCCCTCAATATTAACGACTCACACATGTCTATGGTGGTGGGATTTACCCCTTTGGGCGCAGTTGGCGGTGCACTATTTTTAATGCCTATAAATGATACTTTTGGCAGAAAAGGAACAATCATCATCTGTTCTTTGATTTTCACAGCCGGAGCCATTTTGGAGGCAGCTGCCAAAAGTTTTGCCGTGATGTTGACTGGACGTGTGATTCTCGGTGTTGCTCTGGGCTTGATGTCCGGCACTATTCCAGCATATATCGCCGAAAACTGTGCGGTCAGATGGAGAGGTGGATTGGTCTCGTTGTACCAGGTTATGACGGCGTTTGGAGTGATGATTGGCTATGTCATTGCGGCGATTTTCAATTCAGTCAAGGGAAATTGGCGTTACATTCTTGGGAGCTCTGTGGTTTTTTCCACAATTTTATTTTTTGGAATGTTGACACTTCCTGAATCTACAAGATGGCTTATGAAAAGAGGACGCAAATTGGACGCCTACCAAGTTTGGAAGCACGTGCGTGGATTCAACTCTGTCGAAGAAAAACGTGAGTTTTTCATCATGGAACAGGTTGTTCTTTACGAGAAAGAAAGAGCTACAGGTCGGTGGATTGCGCTGGATTTGTTCAAGCCCCGGTGTTTGAAAGCGGTCACTCTTGCGGTGGCAGTGGGATTGTTTACCCAACAGATGTCAGGAGTGAACTCCATCGAGTACTACCAAGCTTCCTTGGTCGAGACTGCTGGTCTGACCGCACAGAATGCTGTCTACACCAGTCTTGTTGGTGGAGGTGTCATGTTTCTGGCAACACTGCCTGCCATCTACCTAATGGACCGTCTTGGACGCAGAACTTTAGTTTTCTCCATGATCCCCGGATGCGCAATTGGATTATTTATTACTGGATTCTCATTCTTAGCCACCAAACAAGGCGTCAGACTGGGAATCTACTTCTGGGGTATGATCACCTACACTATGTTCTGGGCCCCAGGTTTGGGTCCTGCCCCATATCTTTTGTCGTCTGAAATCTATCCGACGTACATCAGGAGTTACGGAATGAGCATTGCTTCTTTCTGCAACTGGTCCGGGACATTCGCAACGACCTATCCGTTCAAACAAATGTCAAATGCAATGACATCTACGGGTGTTTTTGCCGGATTCTATTGTGGTGTCATGTTACTAGGCGCATTTTACCTCTTGCTTTTTATGCCCGAAACAAAAGGGCTGACTTTAGAGGAGGTGAACGAGATTTTTGAAGGCCCCCTCATCAATGTGATGCACACAAACCTGCGGAATCTGAGACATACTTGGAACAACCTACTCCATTTCAGACTGAGAGAGATCTTCCAGCTATCTTAATATTTAATGAATTTTTTTGCTTGGTACTAATTTATTGAGCGTAAAAACAGGAGGCAGTACCCAAATCATAAACGATAACGGAAACCTTTGTTTTCAAAGTCCGTTTTGTCTTCGAAACCTGCCAGGATCTCTTCCCGAGAGGCAACTTTGTAGCCTTGCTTGTCACGCTTTTTGTTCTCCATAGCCAAGTAGCAAAGATTGACGATTGGAGTCACTATGACCCAAGAATACGAAGTCAGAAGTGCTATTGCCGCCCGTCTGTACCTTGGCGACTCGCTGTCATAAAAGAAATGAGGCATAATAATTGCACCAGTGGCATACAACACGAACCCCACTCCAATAACTGTGGAACGCTTGGTGTGGCCGGCAACATTCACCGACGGTTCAGACCAAACCAAAATGATACTTGCTGAGTAAACCATTTGTAGCCAACAGCAAGCAGCCAAATTATACTTGTGAACCAGGCTAATGGTAAGAATACCGATAACGCCACCAACTCCAGGAACAGCAGCCACAGACATGCACAAATGCAGGCTATTTGGAATATTCGAAGCAACCAGTCCAAAGAAAACACAAGAGACAATCTGTAAAGCACCACCAACCATTTGAAGCTTTGTGGACTGCAAGCCCGTGAAGCCAAAACCTTTGAAAAGAGCAGATTGGAAGTTGACAACTCCACCATTCAAGAGACCAAGGGCAAACTGCGTAGACCAGAATAAATACGATTTGAGATCCATAAATGCCTCCACCAGTTGATACTTTTTGAAAGTTGCGTTTTTGGCACCGGTTTTGTTCTTTGCAATACGGTGAACCGCAACCACTTTCTCATAATGATTAATCATGAAAGCATTTTCGATGGTATCTGGAAGCACAAAAAATATAACAAGACTCCACGCACACGTGATCGCACCCACCACGAGGTAGACCAGCTTCCATGGGGCAAGACTAGCCGAAGCGTGACCACACCCCCAGGCAAGAATACCACCTAAAATAACAGCAACTCCATTGACTCCCAGCCAGAGAGCCATTCTCAAGGACTGTTCTTCTCTGGTGTAAAACATGGCTGTCAGTGAAATGCATGCAGGAGCAATAATTGCCTCGACTAGACCCAAGAAAAATCTGGCAACAAACAAACCAGCAAAGCTTTTCGTCCCAGCTGTAGCCATGCAAATACATCCCCACAGAAACACAATAACTGAAAGGGTTTTTCCAACTGGAAACCTCTGAACAATAAAGTTCGATGGCAACGCTCCAAGAAGAAGACCAAAATTTGCAGCGCTGGCTACCCAGGAATAGTCATTTCCGTCCATGTGTGTGTCTGTTTTCAGCCCATAGGCATTGGAATAGTTGAGAGTTTGTTTGTCAAGAAACGAGAGCATGTAAGTGAACATCAGCTGGAAAAATTAGTAATGGGTTTTCTTTTCACTTCTACCATACTTACAATTGGCATAAGAATCCAGTCCAATTTTCTCTTCACATTCAAAGAAGATGCATCCAATTCTTCTTGGGAAAACTGCTTGGTCTCCAGAAAGAGACCATAAAGTTGATCTTCTGAATCAACTGCATAACTTTGCAGAGAAACGGGAGCCTCGTTGTCCACAACGATATCCTGTGATTTTTCGTCCATATTCTGGTGCAACTTTATCAGGTGAGAAAGAGAAAATAGAAATACTCATAGAGAACAAGCGTTTTTGAAAGTGCCACATTGTAATGCTTTGATTTGATTTTGACCGGTTTGAAAAAGCTCACAGGTGTAAATTTCTTATCATATCTAAAAGGAGATAACCTAAAACGGAAATATACTCGACTGATAATAAAAAAGATAAGCTTTGGCAAGTTGATGCGTCGTGCTGAGATACACGGGCAAAAAAAATAATTATTTCGAGATAAGTACGAAAAGATACGCTGACAAACATAATCTACTTGCACGGTAGATTAAACACCATACTCGGACACATGACGACCCTTACTCTACAGAACGGCAAGTCTGTCTCTATCTCGACCGCCGATGTAAAGACAGATTTCGAATCTATTCCCGTGATAGATATTTCGGCTATCTACGGCGAGAATTTAGAAGAGAAGCAGAAACTTGCACGACAACTGAGAGATGTGTGTAGTCGAATAGGGTTTTTCTACGCGGCCAATCACGGAATCCCCGAAACTGTTTCGGCCGGACCTTTCAACCAGGCCAAGAGGTTTTTTGCGCTGTCAGAAGAGACAAAGAAGAAGGTCGACACAGCACTACTTCCTGCCGAAAGTTTTCAAGGTTATCATCCTTTGCTATCATACAATCTGAACGGTCGAAAGTACAAAGATCTGTACGAAGCCTTTACTTTTGTGGCTGAAAAGGGTTGTGACCGTCATTCGAATGATGGTGAGTTTGATCCGCCCTTTGAGAATCTCTGGCCAAAAGATTTGCCTCAATTCAAAGAAAGTTTGTTTGAATATTTTTCTGAATGTCTCAATCTTTCTAGAAAGCTGATCAGGGTTTTTGCTTTGGCGTTAGATCTTCCGAAAAACTACTTTGATGAAGGAGTGAGGGTCCCGGCAGCTACTATGCGAATGGTTCATTATCCACCTCAGGAAAATGATTCCGAGTCTCAAAACGGGATTGCTGCACACACTGACTTTGAGTGTTTTACATTAGTTAACCAGGACCAGGTTGGTGGGTTAGAGGTGCTCAACAAGAGCGGAGCGTGGGTCAAAGCTCCATATATCCCCAACACCATAGTGGTGAACATTGCGGACTGTTTCATGCGGCTTACGAACGATACATTTGTATCCACAATCCACAGAGTGGTGAATAACCAGAGCGGAACAGATAGATACTCTATTCCTTTTTTCTTCG
This sequence comes from Ogataea ganodermatis, assembly GCA_030569375.1. Lineage (NCBI taxonomy): Eukaryota > Fungi > Ascomycota > Pichiomycetes > Pichiales > Pichiaceae > Ogataea > Ogataea ganodermatis. The sequence goes on from JAJMKV010000011.1 coordinate 406,618, forward strand.
GTCTCAACAGATCGTATGTCCTAGAACCGCTTCCAACATGCCACTCTGAGTCCAATCCTCCCAAATACTCCACTGTGACAGTGGATGAGTATTTAAAGTGGAGAGCTTCCCGCAGCAAAGCAACCGTCAAATCATAGCCGCGTGTTGCAGTAGTTGCGGCAGGCTTCACAGTACAAGTTGAACTATCGTCTGGCAAAAAAGACATAAAGACCAGCCATTGGGGTATTGCAGAGAGTGTAGAAAAAGACCATGAGATCTATAGTATTAATTATAGTTGGCTGAGAAAGCCATGAAAACTTTCCCGCCGCTTTGGTTTTATTTTTCCGTGAAAAAAATTTACTGTGGAGAGCTGGAAATTGAATCAAGTCACGTGAGTTTAGAACACTATATTGACAACCGGCGTCCTCCGAGCTCGTTCATATATATATTTGGTTGCCTGAACTGAATGAATAGCGAATCTACAAACATGTACTTCTCCATAGCTTGACCATCAAAGACTAGTCTTGAGCAGAAATGACAAAGACCAAACCCAATTTCCTGATCATCGTCGCCGACGACCTCGGATTCACTGATCTGAGTCCGTTCGGTGGAGAAATCGACACTCCAAACCTCCACAAGCTGGCTTATAGAGGTGCCCGGTTCACTCAATTCCACACTGCCTCAGCGTGCTCGCCCACCAGATCGATGCTTTTCTCTGGAACCGACAATCACATTGCAGGATTGGGTCAAATGGCAGAGTTTGCCAGAGATCACCCTGAGGTTTTCGGAGGTAAGGCAGGATATGAAGGATATTTGAATGACAGAGTTGCTCCGTTACCTCAAATCTTGAAGGAGAATGGTGATTACTACACTTTCATTTCTGGAAAATGGCACTTAGGACTTATGAAAGAACAATGGCCCATCACCAAAGGTTTTGAAAAGTCTTTCACTTTGTTGCCCGGTGCCGGAAATCACTACAAATATTTCCCAAAAACTGAATCTGGTGAGCCAATTGCCATTTTGAGACCGCTGTACTGCGAGGATGACAAGTCTGTCGACCCTTACACAGAGTTGCCAGATGACTTTTTCAGTACCGAGTACTTCACTGACAAAGGATTATCGTTTCTGACCGATGAAAAATTGCGGAAAGGCAGACCGTTCTTTGGCTGTCTCACCTATACCGCACCCCACTGGCCATTCCAAGCCCCAAGGGAGGTGATTGACAAGTACAAGGGACGCTACGATGAGGGACCTGCAGTTTTGAGAAAACAGAGACTCACTAAAGCCGCTGAACTGGGAATTGTTCCAGAAGGGGTCGAGGCTCATGTTGTGGAAACAATTAGAGATAAACCATGGGATGAACTCACCGACAAGGAAAAGAGAGTCGAGTCTAGAATTATGGAAGTGTATGCAGCAATGGTGGAAGTCCTGGACCGGAATGTCGGCCGTGTACTGGACCATTTGGAAGCCACTGGCGAGCTTGACAACACTTTTGTCTTATTTATGTCCGATAACGGTGCTGAGGGAATGTTCATGGAAGCAATGCCTCTCCGGATCGATAACATGAATAAGAACATTAACAAATACTTCAACAACACGTTCGACAACATTGGTGAAAAGGACTCGTTCACTTGGTACTCAGATCAGTGGGCTCAAGCTGCTACTGCTCCTTCCCACATGTACAAAGCATGGGCAACTGAAGGAGGAATCAGATGTCCTCTGATCGTGAGCTACCCAGGTCTGTCAAAGGAAGATCCGCTCAAAGGGAAGATAATCAATGAGTTCAACACTGTGATGGATATCTTGCCAACTGTTCTTGACTTGGCTGGACTTAAACATCCCGGAAAAGTTTTCCATGGCCGTCCGGTTGTTGAGCCAAGGGGAAAATCTTGGAAGGATTTTTTGATTGGAGAATCTTCAGAAATTCACGGCGAGAACGCAGTCACTGGATGGGAATTGTTTGGACAACAAGCCATCAGAAAGGGAAAGTACAAAGCCGTGTACGTTCCAAAGCCTCTTGGATCAGGAAAATGGCAACTATTTGATTTGAAGGCAGATCCAGGGGAAATTCACGATCTCTCGATCTCAAACAAGGAGAAACTGGATGAGCTTCTTGATCACTGGGCCGAGTATGTTGCAGAGACAGGTCTTGTCGAAATTAGTTCGTTGATGTACTCTGTCGATCACGAAATTCCAAAGCTTGTGATTAAGGATTGATGGGTAACCATGTTTAGACTTTATGAAATTTCTGTATCAAGCAACAAATGTTTGAGAGCTAGACTTTGCATTTGAGCTGTATTCCCTCGGAACTTGATAAAGTTTCTCGATATATACCGTATTTTCACAAATAAAAGAAGCAAAAATATTAGGATACCTTTAGCTAGCCCGAAATTCTCTCTTGCTCTTGTGCAACCAATTCCAGTTCCAATGAACCCAAAAAATGAATCATTGATGGCGTAAACGCCATCGCAGGCGCAATTGGCGCTGGTTTGGTCAATAAATCTGGAACCACACAGAGGTAGACTTGGTTTACCGGTACTCCTTGTGGTCTAATTATCTCTCGGTGAAATGGCCGTGCCCTCGGCGATGGATGGAGCGTGGCACTCGGTTTTGTTTCGCGTTGGAATCATTTGTTATCAGCAAATGTTAGTGATTCGTAACTTACTGTTGGAGGAACATCGCTAGTTTCGTGACTGTGTTGAGAGCTTGAATTTTGGTTCTCTGTTGATGCTCTTTTGATCTCCTTCATTACATGTCTTTCAATATACGCCAATTGGCTTCAGGTTCTTGGAACCAAAATGCCTTCACATGGCTTGTCCAATCATGTTTCGCCTTAGTGCCCCAAGTGGTTGTTGGAAAATTGGATCTCGTTGCCCTCTTTGTCTAGCGTTCGGTCGTGAACAGCCATCACGCCTGCGTTCAACAGTAGAATGTGAAGAGGTCTTCGGGATTCAACAAATCTTTCAGCCAAGGCGTCAATGGACCAATCAGATCCACGCATTCAAGCTCAACTTAAAGCCAGATCACCCAATGCCTCCTTGGCGGTTTCAAATGGACGATGACATGGGCTCCTTTGGCGAGTAATGCCTTAACGGATGCGAGCCGAAGTGATCAAAACATTCATTTCCTTGAGATGTTCCTGATAGGCTGTAGATTCACTGGTAAATCCGGGATTGGGTGTCGAGCAGTCATTCTTGGCTGAGAACAAACTAATATAACTGTTGTATCATTTGAAATTTTCAATTCCGCTTCTCACGACTGTACGCATGAAAACATCTCTGCACCACGTGATTTTTTTCGGAGGTTCGCAAATTCCCCACATTTGATAATAAAAACAATTTGCCAACCTCACTACTTACTTACTACTGACGTGCACAAATGAACTGGGAGGAAGTGCCCGAAGAACTCTACACGAATCTCGGCCGCTCAGGGCTGCAGATCTCACGCATCATTGTTGGATGTATGTCTTTTGGATGCAAATCTTGGGCTGATTGGGTGACTGAAGATGAGGAAGAAGTATTTGCTGTGCTCAAGAAGGCATATGATATTGGTATTAGAACGTTTGATACTGCAGATACTTACTCCAACGGACAGTCTGAGATCCTTTTAGCAAAGTTTTTGCAAAAGTACTCCATTCCACGTGAAAAAGTGGTCGTTTTATCCAAAGTGTTTTTTCCTGTCATTGCCAAGACGGACGGTCCAAATCAGAGGAGTACTGCCAATTTTCCTGGACACGAGTTTGTCAACAGGAAAGGACTGTCGCGTAGATACATCATGGAGGAGGTGAAGCGGGCACCTACATCGATGTCTACCAAATCCACCGGTTTGACTGGCTCTCCACGACTGCATCCAGCAAGATCTGGTGAGGTACGCATCAAAATGTACCAGTTTCTCATGATGCAGAATGTCGCAGAGCGTCGTGGATGGGCTCAATTCATTTCTACTACAATCTGCTGGA
>JAJMKV010000012.1:0-45239 GCA_030569375.1 Ogataea ganodermatis
AAAATCCAATTCTCTCCTCCCCCACCCAATTCTGCCAGATTTCTAACAATTTTTTTTCATCCTGATAAATAAAAACAGCAGACCAACCGATCTCGTTGGATTCATCAACAACAACCATTATATTCACCCACTATGGCCGAGTTGAACGCACCCACGCTGGTGAAACGAAACCAAAGCGTGCTCACGCTCACAACACCACAACTCTACACCATATACGGCGGCGACGAAAACCTTATTGACCAGGAAGAATCATCCAACAACATCTACGCAGATTTACAGGAAAACATCACAAAATCGCCGTCTAACAGCTCAACGCCGTCGACAAGAACCCCCGGAGCGGTCCTCCGCCGCGAATCTGTCACGTCCATGCTCGGAAAGCTGCTCACCCTGTGTCTTTTCGGAAATCTCTTCATCAGACTCGTTGAAGAGCTCTACAAATCCAACCCTACACTGCCCAACGTGGCCGATCTACGCATCTTCTACGTCGTCAGAGACGCGCTGCAATCTCTCCCGTTGTCAGCAGCGGAACTGAACATCCTCAACAACTCGGTGGCCGGTTTGATTCTCGGAGCGGTTTGTCCGGCTTTCGAAACCCTTCTTTTCCGGAACTCTGTCCTATTCAAATCCCGAAAATCGCTTTTTGAAACTTCCTCCATAATCAGATCAACCGTCGCTTTGGTGGGGCTTTCGTACTGTTTGAAGAAGGTGGAGTGGCAATCAAAGATCCAGGCCTCCTCAGTGAGCTTGTTCATCAACGTGCTGCTGTGGGTGGTGCTGGATTCTACGCTGGGCGGATTTGTCTCGGCAGCAACAGGCTCTTTGGGATCGCTACTGTTTTACGTGATTTACACCGTTTGCAGCACAGAAATGAGTCTCGAACTCGGCAGCACAGACACTGTCGCAGACCTGCTCTGGATCGCCTCGTTCCTGTTCTCCTCTCTCATTATTTTCCGCAAACTCTCGGGCAAACTCTTTGCCTAAAAAGACAGTCAGTCAATTTATATATAAATAAATATATATATATACATTAAAAAAAAAAAAAAAAAAAATTCATATTCATAATTCTTATGTCATCCGGATCACGTGACACCAAGTCACGCACAGCAATTTCAAGGCTCATCTTCCACAGCCTCCTCCCTTGCGGCCTCGTTCTCCAAATTGGACTTTTGCTGGTTCGCACTCAAAAGTCCCGTAGCATGCGTGCCGCTGATCGAGTTCCGGTTGATTCTCGCCACATTCTCAATGTTAGGCAGCTTCAAAGGATTAATAGACCCAACTTGCTCCTTGTGACCCGTCACTTTGGACATTGCGTAATCCCCGCTGTCAAAAAACTTGCGGTCTTTCAGCTTGCTCTGCAACACCTCAGACTTCTTAGGAAGCTTACCGTACAGCTTGTACAGTTTCAACTCCTGCGGCGTCAACCTCGACAGGTCTTCGGTCTGCGGAGGCTCGTAAAGCGGGTCGTTTGGCGACAGATCAGATGACATGACTGGTGTGTTCAATTCGCTCACCTGCCTGGACTTGGTTATGGGGTCTGCACTAGTTCACTTGAGCTGTATTGGTCTGGATTTTGGTTTATCTTTGCTGTAGTTGCTTGAAACGGTGGTTTTTCTGTGAGCACACTTTTTTTTTCATTGGAAATTTAATTTGCCACCGGGGGGAGCAGCCCATGTGGCTGGTAAATCCTTACACCAGATCAAGGAAATCGTCACATGAGTCCAGTCACGTGATGAAAAGTTTCTTTCGACCGCTGCTCACAAAACAGCCATTCAATTGTATCACTCTCTCCTCAGCCACCCCGACAAAACTCTGCAAATCACACTCACTCCCACTACGACCGATCTTAACCACCCGACCGATCGAACAGTGTAAAAAATCCAGGCCATACGGCCGGTTATTTGCCTCGTTTTTCGCACCAGGAATCTCCTGGTTGATCCACGTGACCAGCTCTCGGAGTCTGGAGTTGCCCTCTTGTGCCACCATGAGGCCGATGAAGTGCTTGCATCCGTCGAAACTGGGTAGAAACTTGACTCGAGTATCAAAATTCACCTCCAACGGGAACAAACCAGCACTCTTGTCCCGTAATTTTTGTGTGAAAACATCAAATTCGTAATCGCTGGCAAAAGTCAAATTGAAAGAGAGTGAAATATGGGCTGGTTTGATTGATTTTGTGAGTCGGTCGTACAAAAAGTCTGTGTCAAGCTGCCAATCAGATGCAATAAGGTTGTTTCGAGTTACATTTTGCCAGAACGACTCACACACTGACGTGATATCGGCAAAGTCTTTAGTGGAAAGCGGCCATTCTAGGTAAACAAAGCTTGTTTTTTCTTTAGTGGGATTATGAGCTTGGAGAACGGGTTTTTGCGCATACTTGAGGTGGATGCTTTGGGGAGGTGGTTTAAGTTGGTTGGGAGAGGGTTGTTCGTCTTCCGACTCGGATGTGTAGTTGAGCAGGTCCATAGTGTTCTAGAGGTGTGTTTCTTTCTAGGTATAAGCTTGAGAGAAGAGAAAAAAAAAAAACCCGAATTCTGGTGCAAGGATGTATTCAAGGGTGAATGATGGAGAAGAAGAGGAAGAAAGACGGACAAATGGATGAACGAGAGCTCAGCGGGAGCTTATCTGTAAAAGATTAAGATGGAGAGATTAAGATGGAGAGACAAGACGGAGGGAGGCCAATGAAGTGCTGGCTGGAAGAGCTACTGGAACGACACCAAAGTCTGGATGAAGTTGATGGAGCCGCAAAGGGGAGTTCACGGTGGGGTGAAGACGTTTGATAACTAACCACTAGCTTTGCACACCGTACAGGTCATCGTCCGTTAAATAGCCTTTGCAAGGCATTGTTCGCTGCATCGATGACTCGCTAAGCTCGTCATCAACGGTATTCACGTGACCTAAGCATGAAAAATTTGGCACTATTTACTCCTTCCTATTTTGGAAAAACATCAACATCTATTATATACCTGAAATATCTACAACTGCATCGGCTGAAGCCCGCTTTTTTCGCAGCATTTTTGGTCTCTAACCGTTTGGAAGTTTATCAAGTCATCACATCCTCCGCTCCTTTTCTTGGCTTGCCTCCTCCCCCCCTCACGTTACTCTCCCTTCCCCCCTTCCCCGCTACCCAGCCATGAGCAGCACCGGGGTGAGTCCTCTCAAGGCAAATACCTCCTTGCACAACAGGAGGACCCCTCTCAAACCCAGGAGCCCCAACAAAAGCCCTGAGCTCTACTCCACGCCGGGTTCGGCCTCAAAACTACGCTTGCTCCTCACACAGATGAGACCGCTCTCGTCTGAAAACGTCTCGCCAGCATCGCCAACCGGAGCCTACTTCAGCGAGAGCGAGTCTCCCATCAGGAAAACCATCTTCTCGACGCTCAGCCCGACTCAGAACACCCCAAAATCCTTCAAACTCTTTACCCCAAATATTCCCGACGAAAATCAAGAAATCGCAGAGAGCACGTGCAATTTCTCAGGTGACCTCTCCAGCACAACCATCGATTCCACAGACACTGATATTCTCAACTCCTTTGCCCGCAACACCAAAAAGAGGAAAGAGAACCACATTAAAGAGGCCCAAAGAAAGCACGGGTACTTCCACGAAAGCATCCTGGACGATGCTGTCCTTGGAACCCGGCGAAAAAGCGTCTCGCTTATACAAGCTTTGGGGACGGAGGAAAATAGTTTCACGATATTTTCGGACCCAACGACGCCAGCGGTTCCCGAAAGTCCGTCCCCAGAGGTGGCGGATGTGTCGCTACAGTTTGTTGACCACCGCAAAATTGAGTCTGATCTTGCAGCTTCCAAAAAGGACGTTCAATCATTCCAAGACTCCCGCCACACCAGCCACACCAGCCACACCTCTGCTGCCGCGCCACACCAACGCCAGGTGCTACCACCACACAATTTCAGAAAGACAACCCCGGGAATCCCACACTACTTGATACCCAGACAAGTCACAAGCTCACAGAGCTCGCGGAGTCTACACAGCTCCACGAGCTCCGCGGATACAGTTTTGGGGCTTGTTTCGCCCGATGAGGCGCATTTAGCATTAGAAATCAAAGATAAGAGAAACTTCACCTCTGTCTACTCTCACTCGGTAGTTGTTCCCCGGTCCGAGTCGGGCTCATTCCAATCTGGAGAGTCGTCCACCATCAATGGAGGTCATTTTGTCGAAAAAAAATCGCTTGAATTTGAGCAGTTTAGTACAAAAGAATTACGGCAAAGTTCAAGATCCACAGCCTTATTATTTGTGCTGATTGGATTTTTGATTCCTCCGTTGTGGATTCTCATAGCTGTGGGATTTTTGGACCAGGAGTTTGGCCGAATTCCCAGAAATTACAAGTTGGCTAGTGTCATTCTTGTTATGGGAGTGGTTGTAGGATGTGCGGTTGGACTGGGAGTTGGTTTGGGTTATCATAGATGATGTGAACGACGAGCGAAGCGAGTAATTTTCAGCCAATTCTCCCAATTGATGTGCACGAAACAGTCATTTGCATCTCTATCGAGCGAGCGAGTCTTTTGGGAACTTGACATAGGTTATTGGCTCCGAAAAAAACTACAAACCATGGAATTATTCACCGGGTGAAAAATTTAGATAAGGAGTGAAAAATGAAAATTAGACTGAAAAATTAAACAAGTGAAAAATATAGATAAGAGGTTGCAATAAGGAGCAATTCGAGATTGGACAACAAGACCAACAAACTGAGTTATGTTGAATGGCTCTACAAGGAAAGGTTTCAGGTTGTGGTATCAATTCATTTATGGAAAGAACTCTAGATAAGGAGTGAATGATGAAAAATTTGGAGAAGAGTAGTATTGAAAAATCTATTGCTTTTATTGACTGAATTTCCTCGTTTTACAACCCACCGTAATGTTTTGTTTGTTTGGTTTATCAGTTTATTGTCAACTTCCTATTTGTCAGTAGTTTGCAACAAGAAATGACGTACTTGCTCCAATCACTTGCTCAACTACAAGTTATTCTCTCGCTTACTCAGCGATTACATAATCCACAATTTTTTTTTCTATTCCCCCCCTCAACAAGTTCTCTCCGGTGTCCAAAAAAACTGTTTCCCTCTTTTGATCCCTCTTTTTCTTCCTCAACGAACCCGTCTGCCCCTCTGCACGCCACCCTCCCACCATAGACTGGTTTTCATTCTTTGCCGAGTCCCCCCGAGATGATCAAAGTCAGCTATGGTCAAGAGCAAAAAGAGTCCCGGCTCTCGACGAGGCCGCACGAGTCTCAAATGGACGCCATTGCCGGGCGCCAGCGACTCAGCAAGCAGATGGGAACGCTGCGTGGCCACGTGGCTCCAGTCACGGTGGCACGGGTGTTTTACCTACCCTCAACAACGGCATTTTCCGAGGAGGAGAAAGAATATCAATTTTTGGTGCCCACTTTGATGAGCTGTGACGAGTCTGGATGGGTTTTCTGGTGGGATATTGCAACCAAAAGACCGTTAGGATCATGGAAGGGACACAACGGTACTGTTATAACATTGAAACAGCCTGGATTAGCGTGGAAAAAATCTCCAGTTGAAAACGAGGCCTGTCTACCAGTACTTGATCCAGACTGGTTTGGCAAGCTTTTAACGCACGGAAAGGACGGGGAGGTTAAAATATGGAGGATTTTTGATCTTGTGGAACTTTCTCCGGGGTTGTTTGCTCACAAAATTTCTAATCCGATGCAACGTCGAATTTTCACAGAGGGTAACGATATTTCGAGGTGGCCTTGTCCAGAAACGGTATTTGAAATGCCTGTCAACTCTCTCAATTTCTCCAATGTTGACATACTTGACGGGTGCTTAATAACGCCGAGTACCCAGGACTCTAACAAGCTGGACTTGTATCGAATTGACATTGGGCAGCGGGATTTGAAGAGACTGTTCAAAGCGGTGTGTCCGCTGGAGATCATCCAGCGAGACGGGCTCAAACTCGAGATCCAGCACATCCAGGATCTTGAAAACACTCAGTCGCGCAATCTGGGCGTGGTTATGAAGATTTTGTGGCTCGACAACAGCCATTTCAGTGTTGGCTACGAGAGCGGACACGTGATTACATTTGAGATTTCTGACGACAAAATCGCTCTTTTGAATCTCAACTCTCAGCATTATCCAAACCCGATTCTTTCGCTGCAATATGAGGATTTGAGCCGAAAAATCGTGAGTACTTCCTCGTCAGACAAGATTGTGGTTGATACGTTTGGTGCAAGCGCCGCCAAAGACACCACTGCCACCTCGAAAACTTTTAGAGTCAAACACAACGGTATTTCCGATGTTGCTCTTCGTGGGAAACACGTTGGAATCGTTACCTGGGATGGTTATTCGAGATTCTATACTTTTGACGACAAGACCGTGATGAAATTTGAGTTCAAGCTGACCAAACTTCTGCCCTCGATCTCGGCCACCGCTGCTGCCAACGAGGACATTGCTGCGGCTTCAGACGCTACAAAGAGCCAAAGAGCAGCTAATTTGAGCTTCAGCGTGGTCCAACGCAGCTACCGTTTGTTAAAAGAGTCTGATAGTCTGATTTTTGCGAACGGAATGAGCAAAAACATTGTAAAAAGACGGGATGAAACGACTCACGATCGCAACTGGCTGTTTATCGGCTACAAGGACGGAAAGATTGCTCTTTACTGCATTGATAATATTCATTAAGTTTATAGATTTGGATTGCATGAGCAGCCATATGACACAACCAGAATATGACATTCCACGCTTTCTAAATACCAACAAGATGGCAACATGTCCGAGCGGTTAAGGAGAAAGATTAGAAATCTTTTGCGATTTTCGCGCGCAGGTTCGAGTCCTGCTGTTGTCGACTTTATTTTTTTGTTTTTCCTTCTGTGCAAAACACCCCTTTTTTTTCCCAACTTCGAAGCAATGAATGCATTTATTTAGAATCTGTTTACTCTTAAACACCTCAAATCACATCCTCAAGGTCATCGGTAGACAAACCTTGTTCGCCCTGCATGTTTTCCGGAGGCTGGATGCTTGGAACAAACTCAAGCGCAACGTAGGCGACACCAATAAGCAGCACAATCACAGCAGCCACAATTCTGAGAGCAGAGCCGTGGAAATTGAACAGCGCAATCAGAATGTAGATAAGACCTCTGCCCAGGAACGAGAAGAACGAGGAGGCGTACGCGTACAATTGGGGAGGAATCTTGAACTCCAAATAGCCAATCAGCCCACCCAAAGCGATCAGATAAAGACCTTCAAGGAAGTAGCTGAATCTCGTGAATAGTTCAGTGAAACCAGTCACCACCTGGAGAGAATTAGTATACATGGTGAGATGGGAGTTTTTTCAATGTAACTTACAGCAAGGGCTGCCACGACAAAGTTGAGTGCCTTGAACACAAAGCTGAAATCGGATCCGCTTGTGTTTTCAAAATCAATTCCGTCCATGTTTCAGTGTACAATTAATGATAATTGAAGTGATTTTGCTAACAAGATAGGTGGTTTTTTCAGATCTGAATGAGATGTATACTTGTAGATTTTTTTTTTTTTTTTGGTCTGAGCACCTTATTCTGATTACATAAGCCAAAACCAGATTGCCATTTCTCAAAAGATATCCTTGTCAAGTATGATTAAAATCAACAAATAGAAGGGGTCAGAAAGGAAGAAGAAAACACAAGAAAAAACACAAGTCAACAACTGGACACTTGCGGAAACTAGTGCCTAAATAGTGTAAAAAAGAGTAGCGTGATTGGGAAAAAAGGAAAGCAAGACACCCAAATCATTATGGCTACTCAAAAGATGAAGAGGATAGGGGATCTAGCTAACTGGTAAATAACTATAAATCATAAAGCAACGGTAACATAACAAATAAAAAGTTGTCAGAGAAAAAAAAAAGAGACACATTTATACAGAAACAAAACTTAGCAAACTTACTCCTCCTCCGGCTTGCCAGCAGTCTTATCTTGAGCAGGCTCGTCTTGTCCAGCCTCCGACATGTCAGAAGTCCACAAAGTCAGGTTGTCTCTGAGCAATTGCATGATTAGGGTGGAATCCTTGTAAGACTCTTCTGATAATGTGTCCAATTCAGCAATGGCATCATCGAATGCTTGTTTGGCCAAATGGCATGCTCTATCAGGGGAATTCAGAATCTCGTAGTAGAAGACGGAGAAGTTGAGGGCCAGACCCAGTCTGATTGGATGGGTTGGTGGCAGCTCGGTCACAGCAACCTCAGAAGCAGCCTTGTAAGCCTCAAGCGACAGGTCGGCAGCCTCCTTGCGCTTCTCAGTCACAGCAAACTCAGCCAGATATCTGTGGTAGTCACCCTTCATCTTGTAGTAAAAGACCTTAGACTCGCCCGATTGAGCAGTTGGGATAAGGTGCTGGGTCAGCACGTTCAAAATGTCCTCACAGATGTTTGAAAGCTCCAACTCAATCTTGGCTCTGTACTCTCTTATGAGAGAAACCTGTGCTTCGTTGCCCTTGGCTTCCTCCTTTTGTTCGATAGATGAGACAATTCTCCACGATGCTCTTCTGGCACCAATGACGTTCTTGTACGCCACAGAAAGGAGGTTTCTCTCCTCAACGGAAAGTTCCTGGCCAGATGAGGCAACGGCCTTCATGTTTTCAACCATCTCCTCATATCTCTCGGCTTGCTCAGCCAACTTGGCCAAGTAGACAGAATCTTCACGGGAAGCAGGCATTTCTGGATTTTTTTATCTGCTTGTGTGTTAGTAAAATGTGTGGCAATGTGTTCACTCAGCCCATCTCAATCAATTCGTCAACAACAATCTCGCTCGCTCACGTCACGCGTTACGAGCCCGGCCGCGCGCGCTCGCTCGGGGTGCGCGCGCAAAACATCCTTGCACGGGCGTGTTTTTTCGTGGCACCTCCTCACGGCAGGCACAAAACAAGTGGGTGTCGGCGGTGGCGGGAAGTGTTTAGCCACCGGAATGGACCAGATGGCAATCGCCAATGTTTGCCACGGTGTATCCGGTGTAAACGACACAAAATTTGTGGTTCCCCTGTGGTGTAATTAAACACCGGACTAAAAAAAAAAAAAAACACTTCACCCATTTTGAATGGAAGGCTATTTCGCACAAGCAAATCACCGTTCAACCGGTTTGCGGCCTGGAACAGGCGGTTGAGCACGCGAGACAGCACACAAACGGGGCATGGTGTTCCTCAAAACATTCTCAGACGGCAAGCAGTTGCAAAATGCTCGCTGTTGGCAAACGCCCGCGGCCGACCGCACGTCGTGTTGGGTGTTTCTCGTGTGTTTGCTTGCTGCACACCGGGCCATGCTGTGTGGTGTTCTTGTTGAATTGAGCGTGGAAGAGGGGCACTGAGTGTATGGAGATACCTATACTTACAGATAGATCTTGTTTGGGTACTTTAGCGGGGTGTTCGCAGTCGGTATACAAGGCAAAACAAAACAAACAAGATAAAAAGATGTGTTGATCGGAAATCCAAATACGTCTCAAAATCGCAGCTATTAAAAAAAAAAAAAAGCAGAGCTGACATGGATGAATTCTTGCGAAAAATCGGCGGTGCGGGCGGCGGCGCCCCTCAAAAAGCGGCGGCGCCCCCAAAAATTTCGGCGGGGTCGTCCGCGGGCGCGCGCGGGCGCGAGCGCAGGCGCGGCGGCGGCGGTGGCTCACGGCTGGAAAATCTCAACGCGACGGAGGAGAATGTAGGGTTACCCGGCTTGCAGCGAGCGAAGCGAAGCAGCAAGCGAAGGGGCAGGGGGTGTTGGATGAGCGGAAAGGAGGGGGAAGGGGCGGGGAGCGAAGGGGGCGAGGATGTAGCGGTGAAGGGGAGCAAGGAGGAATCTCTGGACCGTGGTGTTTTACAGCTTGAGTGAGCTGTTGGGCTGGAAGTGTTGTGGAAAGTGCTAGAGAGTGTTCTCGGCCGAGAAGAACATCCTTACACGGGAAGTAACAGCAAAGACGTAGACGTGAGAATTACGTAATGCCACCAATGGAACTCAATTCCCGTAACTAGACGGACGATTCTATTACTGCAACGATGGTGTGTTATACTTCGCCGAGTAGGCTGATTAGTTGAAGGAAAAATTGCCGTTTGATTGAAAAGAATTCTGCCACCACAAAATTTTTAGCGTCTGCTACCACCACCAACACCACCAAAGAACACCACCAAACGAGGCGATTAAGAGCTCAAAACGTTCCTCTTTGCTACCAATTTCAACTAACGATCCCACGATGGTCGGGGTGGATTTTTTCCGCGTTAGCCTCAGTGAATTTGTAATTAAATCATTATGAGTATGTGCTACCATGCATATTATATGGTGCTACCAAGCGTATATGGGAGTCTGCTACCATGCGAAAGGGGGACGAAACAACCGGAGAAGAAGTGTGTACTGTAATTAGGCGATTCTGAATGTTTAGTTATTAAGATTTAGTGGGTGCTGCCATTATTCATTCACTTGACCTGAACATTTGGTAGAATTGGACGGTTGTGGTGGATGTTTAATTGACCATATATTGCGTTTCCACTATTTTACTATGATGACAGATGTGGTAGCATTTGTGTCACCATTCAATTGAAATCACATCAATGAGACTTCGATTTTTAAGTCGGTTGATGGTGATTATTTCGGCTGATTTTCGCATACATCTATTATATTGTCCACGCAAATGACGAGCGAAGCGAGTCATTTGCAAATTCGTTGCAAAGTTCTCGCAAATACGTGTAAATCATTTGCAAATTTGTCGCAAATTCCTCGAATAAGTTGCAAATTCGTCGCAAATTGTTCGCATATTGCTCGCAATCAGTTGCAAATTACTTGCAAACTGCTCGCAACTCTGCTTCACTCGTCATTTGCAAATTCCTCGCAATTCCTCGCAAACTCCTCGCAAATTCCTCGCAAATGACTCGCTTCGCTCGTCATTTTCTCGTCATTTGCTCGTCATTTGCTTTGCATAGGCTGCACCTCTCTAATCTTCAATCCAAATCTCTCATCCTGGCTCAACTCCGACAACTGCGCAACACCCTTGGCAACTTCTCCCTCCAATTGGAAGTCCGAATGCACCCAGCTTGGTTTCGACGTCTTTCCACCAGAAAGACGAATCAACTCGCCAGCAGCACCGTTCAAAACAACCGTCGACAGCTCGCGAGCCACAGGAATCGGCACAGACGCCTTCAGCAGCGCCTTGAGCTTGAGCGACGTCACACCGAGCCGTGGAAGCGGAAGCTCCAGACCTGGAAGCACAGGGTTCGCAGCATCGTAACCGTTAGCACCAGTCGAAGTAGAAGCATTGAGAACAACCTGCAACGGCACAAAACGCGCGCGCTGGATTGGCTTGGCCACCACCAGGTGACGGTTCACAAGCTCTGAAAGCCCCAACCGAGCAGGACGCATGTCCTGCTGGATCGTCTGCAACTGCGGAGCAATCTCGGCACCCGAATCAATTGGGAAGCTCTCCGAAAGATGCGACAACTTGAACGGATACACAGAGAGCTGCTTGTCGATCGTGGAGAGCAACTTCCGCGACGAACGCAGCTTGAGTTGGTGCGAAAGAGCCACGTCTCTCACGAATACGCTGGACTTGGGCCGGAACGTCTCTGTCGAGTGGTTGGCGCCAGACGCGCTCTCTACGGTCTGTAAAGTCACCAAACCAGGACCAGAAGTGCCCTGCAATGGAGCCATCTTGATGTCCACAACGTAAACCTCACCCGCAGCCACGACAAAGTCGTCGGTTGGAATCGCCGACGACACGCTCACGCTCGCCGTCTTGCTCTGGTCGTAGGCCACAAGCTGGCTCTCGTCTGCCCGCGACGACTTCTTCAAAAGTTGCAACTCTTGGTCCGCCTCGGACCAAACCACACCCTTGAAATCGCGCTCCGCCACAACTCCCTCGGCCTGGCCAGCGAGGAAACGACGAATCCGTCTCACCTTGGACGTGGGCACAACGGCGCAATGGAACGACGCCGCCACAGCGTCCACAACAGACCGGATCAACGACCCGGTCACGGCGCGCGCAGCCCCTGGAGCCAAGGATTCGGGTATTTTTTCGGGCGAAAGGGCGGCGCCCAGCAGCGAAACAACAGTCTCAGACGCGAGGTACGCAGCGCACACGGCGTCTGCGCTCGGACCCAGCAGTGGGCCCGCTGGCGTGGCGTCTGGGGCCCCGCCAGGAGGATAGATCACGAGCGTGTGCGAGGCGTTGGCGGTGTATCCGTCCACGTGGCAGCCCAGGGAGATGGTGACAATGTCGCCGGCACTGAATGTGATGTTGGACTCCTCGTCGAGCTCGGGAGAGTAGCCTGCCACCACGTCGTTGACGTCGATCGTGACTGGCTGGGCAATGCCCTTCTCTTTGACTGTGTTTTTGAAGGCGTTTTCAAGCGCCTGCTGCAGGAAGCTGTCTCCCAGAAGACACAGCTCGGCCGCAGAGTAAGGCGCGTGCGAGCCGTAGTGGTAGGACTCGTTGATGAGGCCTGTGAGGTACGCCAGACACGTCTGGGACACCTGGCCGGCGAGCCTGTACTTGTCGAGCACGCTTGGCTCGAGCACGTTTTTTTTCTCCAAGAGAGTGTTTCTATCGGTCTCCGACACTGCTAATTCCATGGTGGTGGGATCTGTAGTTGTAGAGGGGGGGGGAAGGAGGGTGGGTTGATGGGTAAAAGGAGAGGGAAAGAGGGAATCAGAAGAAGGGATTTAAAAAAAAAAAAAAAAAAAAAAAAAATTTAAAAAATTTTTTTTTTTTCAGATGAAAAAAAACATTTTGTGCCCCACACGACCTCTGATAATCTTGCCAAAAAAAAAAAAAACCAAATACAAAAATCCGTGCGGGGAGTCAAATCTCGTATAAAATCAACACGCCTCCTCCTGTAATGGCAACACTCAGACTCGTCAACCCGCTGCGACTGGTCCTTCTGGGCGCCCCAGGGGCCGGAAAAGGCACACAGACCGCCCGCCTGCTGGACCGCGTGCCACAGTTGCAGGCGGTCGCTACAGGCGACATTTTGCGCAGGGAAATGGCTGCCAAGTCAGACATTGGCAACATCGCCGGGCGATACATCAGGGACGGAAAGCTGCTCCCGGACGGGTTCATGGCGGAACTGGTGGAACACGAGCTCAAGAACCGCGGGTGGCTCAACGCAAATGCATCGTTCCTCCTGGACGGGTTCCCGCGCACTGGGGGCCAGGCGTCTGAACTGGATCGGTGTTTGGCTGCGCACGGCACCGATATTAATATGGTGGTGGAGCTGGATGTTCCACCAGAGGTGATTTTGGAGCGAATCACAAATCGGTGGGTCCATTCGTCCGGACGGGTGTACAATTTGCAGTATAACCCTCCGAAAGTGCCGTTCAAGGACGACGTGACGGGCGAGCCGCTGTTCCAGCGGCCGGACGACAACGCCGAGACGTTCCAGAAGCGGCTGGAGGTTTATTATGGGGAGCTGGCAGGATTGCGGGAGTTTTATGAGGAGAGGGGGGTTTATAGGAGGGTGGAGGGAAGGACTTCGGATGAGATTTTCCCAAAGTTGGAGGTACTGGTGAGCGAAGCGACTGGCGACTGGTGAGCGAAGCGAGCCAGTCGCAGTCATCACTTGAAAATTGGCCGCCCCAGTTGGCAGCCCCAGTTGGCCGCCCCAGTTGGCCGCCCCAGTTGGCCGCCCCAGTTGGCCGCCCCAGTTGGCCGCCCCAGTTGGCAGCCCCTAAATATTTATTACTACATCCAATAGATTCGATAGATTCGATAGATCCAATAGAGTATCAAGTATTCCGTTTTGTATTTGACAATCAGGAGCAGTTACGATTGGTGAGCGATTGGTGAACGATTGGTGAGCTATTAGCTCGCGACTGGCTCGCTTCGCTCACCAGTCGCTTCGCTTGCTTACATAATCACATGTGATCGCGTACAACTTTTCGGACCGAAATTTCACCATCAGACGCTTTCTCCCCCTCACCACCAACCCACCATAAAACCAACGCAACACTCTCAGATGGCCCCTGCCACCACAACCAACATAGGCGTGCCGTCGCCGCTGTCCAACTCAGATGATCAAGGATCAGCAAGCACCACAGCATCGCACGCGGAAACAAGCAAGAAACGAGCCCGTTCCGCTCGTGCGTGTCTTGTTTGCCGTGAGCGCAAGGTGAAGTGCGATGTGACGTCGCGGTACCCGGAGAAGTGTTCGAACTGTGCGCAGTTCAGGATCAAGTGCGTTTTGCCGGAGCCGAGGAAGAGGAGCAGCAGGAAGATTCGACAATATCAGAGGGAGCAAGGGGAGGGCGAGGATTGCGTGGTTGTACAGCCGGCGCGGGCGCAGCCCCTTGCGCAGCCCCTTGTGCAGCCCCTTGTGCAGCCCCTTGTGCAGCCCCTTGTGCAGCCCCTAGCGCAGCCCCTTTCACAGCCCCTTTCACAGCCCCTAACCCAGAGAAAAGCACCACTGCCCGCCTTCATCCACAAAGACCCCATCGAAGACTTCCCCGAGCTGTACTTCCGGTGGGTGGACCCTGAACAGGTGCTCAAGAACGAGGTGCCGGTCTCGGCTGTGCAAGAATACCTCGGGTCGTCAACTCCTCTCATGAAACAAACAATCCTCGAATACATCGAGGAAAAGTCAAGAAAACAGCAGTTTGAGGTCCGTCGGCTCACGGTGACCGATTTCCGGTACCTGGAGTCGCTCGGGTGCTTCTGTTTGCCGGAGCCGGAGCTGTATCACCGGTATATTGACCGGTATTTCGACATTGTTCACCCCCAGAGTCCTGTTTTGAACAAGCAGCAGTTTCTAAGAGACTGCGGACGATTGGACCGTCTTGGGTCGCCGCGGAGTCTTCTTCTGCTGCAGAGCGTTCTTTTTGCCGGGTCGCGGGTGTACCAGGAGCCCGGGTGGACGCTTGCGCAGCGGGAGAGACAGGAGGAGATCAGCAAGATTCTGAACAAGCGTGCCAAGGCGCTGTTTGATGCTCAAATCGAGCTTGAGCCGGTGGCTCTTTTGCAATCGATGCTGATTTTCGGCAACTACTGGGACTCGCAGCTGTTCAACTCGAAAAATGGGGTTTATTTGAATGCCAAAATGGCGATTTCCACGGCACATTGCATGGGAGTGCACCGCAGCCACGACAATTCGACCGAGTTTTCGGTGATGGAGAAGCGGATTTACAAGCGGTTGTGGTGGTGTTTGTTTCTGAAGGACACGAGCATTTCGTTTTCGTTTGGACGGCCGTGGGCGGTGGATTTGGCGGAGTCTGACGTGACGATGCTGACGAGGGAGGATCTTTTGGACCGGGTTGACGAGGAGGAAACGGACCTGGAGTCTCTTTCGGAGCTGGAGATTGACTACATTTTGAACCGGATGAAGCTGACACAGCTGACTCGTAAGGTTGTTGATTCGCAGAAGGTTTTGGCGGGCCAGAGCGAGGGAGTTTGCGGGTCCACGGTGGCTATTTTGCGGGAATGCGACAACGCCATGACGGAATGGTTTGAGAATCTGCCGGAATGTCTCAAGTTTAACACGACTGGGGCGAAACAGTGCAACTTTTTTGGTGCTACGCTGGCTCTGGAGTACTATACGGTGCTTTTACTGGTTCACAAGAGCAACATTTTGAGCTGTTCTGGACGCCGGGGCGTTGAGAGCGAGTTGTATTATCCGTGCTGGAGCATCACGTTCAAATCGGCGTACATTGTGACGCTGATTGGGGACTATTTTCTCAAGAACGACTACGTTCCGATCTACACGTGCTTCACGATCTACAGCATGTGGTCTGCGTCGGTGATGATGATTTACCACCTTTACAACAAGGACAAGACGATTTCGGAGATTGCCAACACGGCGATCAAGACGTGTATGAGTGTTTTGGAAGAGACGGCCAAGAAATGGCCTGTTGCTGACTTTGTCTACTTCAACGTCAAGTCGATGTACGAGGACGAGAAGAAGCACATGGGGCTGATTAAGGGGATAATCAAGACGGCGAATCGGTCTGTGATTGGGCCGGAAAGACTGGGCAAGCCGGGGCTCAACACGAGCAAGATTCTGGACGAGTCGATCAAGACGTACGGGGCCAAGAGGGAGGGGGGCTACGGGACGCCGACGCTGAGTGCTGAGCGCGGCACGCTTGCGGCGGAGCCGCTTCTTGCACTGTCCAAGACGGAGGGGGATTTTAGTGCGAACGAGCTGTTTTCGCTGCTACCAAACTATGGTTTTGGGCCGGTGGAGGCTCAGGGAGGGGTGAATATTTCGGAGATTATTGGGGACAATTGGATTCCTAGTTTTGATACGTCGAGGTTTTCGGATACGTCGCCGGAATGGGAGGGAGGGGGTGGAGGGGGATTTGATGAGTTGTTTGATGTGTTGAGGTTTTCGGATATGGGGTTTTATCAATAACAACGAGCAACGAGCGAAGCGAGTTGTTCGTTGTTGCGAGTGACTTAGGAGCAAACAGCGAGCGGAGCGAGTTGTTTGCGAGTGACTTACAATTAGGAGCAAACAACGAGCGTAGCGAGTTGTTTCTTCGACAACGAGCGAAGAAACCACTCGCTTCGGTCGTTATTAAGTAACCTAATCACCATCTGTTAATATAAAAACGCTTTACGTATGATTGATGGTAAGTGAGCAACGAGCGAAGCGATTTGTTCGTTGTTGGTTCTTTAAGACAGCTGTGTTCTCTAGGACAACGAGCAACAACGAACAACTCGCTTCGCTCGTTGCTCGTTGCTCGCTCCGTTCGCGAAATTTTTCGCAAACTTTTAACTCTCGTTTAACCACCGATCACCACTAACCACCACCAACCACCACTGATTACCAAAGCAAACCGATTACCACCGATCACCACTGATCACCATTGATCACCAATGTTCATACACAAACCATTTCTGGGTGCTCGACTCCCACTTGCGTGTGCCCGACTCCCACTCGCCAGCACCAAACTCCTACCCACCAACAACCGACTCCCACCCACCATCCTGCGAGTGCTAAAATGCTCGTTCTCGTCACAGGCCCGAGCCCCAACGTTGCACAGACCAGTGATCCAGCCAAACCGGCCAAACTGGTCGTTCTATAGAACAAACTCCACGCAAAAACCCCCAAACAAGTCGTCGTTTTCGGAAATATTGGAGTTACTAAAACTCACAAAGTCCGAGTTCCCAACGCTGTCACTGGCAATCCTATTTTTGTGCATCTCATCGTCGGTATCGATGCTGTTCCCAATGATTATCGGAAAAGTGATTGATACCGTCAAAGAAGGTGGGGGTCAGGAGGAGACGGCGACCGGAATCAAGTTGCTGTCGTTTGAGATTCCGCCGGCGTATTTTTACGGGGCCATGGCGTCCATCTTCCTGGTTGGGTCGATGGCCAACTTTGGCCGTGTTGTTCTGTTGCGTAAAGTTGGTGAACGCATCATGGCCCGGCTCAGACTCGACATTTTGCGCAAAATCTTTTACCAGGACGCCAAGTTTTGGGACTACCACAAGAGCGGAGACCTGATCTCGAGGCTGGTGAACGACTCGACGATTGTGGCGCGGTCGGTGACCCAGAATGTGAGCGATGGACTTCGGTCCTCGATCAGCGGGTTTGTCGGAATCACCATGATGGTTATGATTTCCGTCAAGCTGACCGGATACATGACGTTGATATTTCCGGTTTTGATTTTTTTCGCGCTGGTTTTTGGCCGGAAAATCAAGGCCATCTCCAAAGAGATTCAAAAACAGCTTGGTAATTTGACCAAAGTTTCTGAGGAACAGTTTAGTTTCACAAAGACGATCCAGAGCTTCAACAACGAGGCTTATGAGGTGAACAAGTTTAAGAAGGAGGTGAAGAAGCTGTACGATTTATCGGTTTATGAAGGCCGGTTGAACGGGTATTTTTTCGCCGGAAACGGGTTTGTCGGAAACCTGTTTCTGATCTTTTTGCTCTCCATGGGCACCCAGATGGTTCGCCAGGGCGAACTCACCATTGGAGAGCTTTCGTCGTACCTGCTGTACACCACCTACAGCGCGTCGAGCGTGTACTCGCTGTCCAACTTTTATTCTGAGCTGATGAAAGGTGTTGGTGCCTCGGAGCGGATATTTGAACTGATCAAGTTGAAGCCTGCGATCGTGCCGAGCGAGGGAAAGAGGGCCAACGTGGACGGGGACATTGAATTCCGCAACGTTAGTTTCCGGTACCCAACGAGACCGGACCACAAGGTGTTTGAAACGCTGAATTTGACCATCAAACGCGGCGATCACGTGTGTCTTGTTGGACCGAGCGGGTGTGGCAAGAGCACGATTGCGCAGCTACTTTTGCGGTACTACGAGCCGACGGCCGGGGACATTGTGGTGAACGGGAACAAGCTGACGGAGCTGAGTCTGGCTGATTTCCGGAACCAGGTTGGTGTTGTTCAGCAGGAACCGATGCTTTTTTCCGGAACCATTAGGGAGAATATCACGTACGGACGTATGGATGCCAGCGAGGAGGAGATTCGTCGTGTTTGCAACCTGGCGAACTGCACTGCGTTTATTTCCAACTTTCCCGACGGATTCGACACTGTTATTGGGTCGAAAGGAGCCCAGTTGAGCGGAGGACAGAAGCAGCGGATTGCGCTGGCACGGACGTTACTTTTGGGAGCACGTGTTGACGGGGATGTGAGGGACAAATTACGGGGCGAGGACGTTTTCAACGAGGATGGCGAGCTTCTTTTGGGTCCGAGTATTTTGATTTTGGACGAGGCCACTTCTGCGCTGGATGCCAAGTCGGAGGAGGCGATCAAGAGGACGTTGGAGTTGAGACAGGAGGCTGGGCTGACGACGATTAGTATTGCACATCGTCTGAGCACGATTAGAATGAGCGATCGGATTGTTGTTTTTGATGGTAAGGGGTTGATTGTGGAGGTTGATGATTTTGATCGGTTGATTGCGGATCCGGGGAGTGCTTTGAATGGGTTGTTGAGGAAGGAGCAGCAACAACAAGCGTAGCAACAACGAGCGTAGCGAGAAAACAACGAGCGTAGCGAGTTGTTTTAGTGGCTGCATATCCCACTTGCCACGCTAGTTTGAAGCGAACAGATTTGCTAACTTGAGACCACCCAATTTCTGTACATAGGATAAGACGAGTTGGCAAACAACGAGCGTAGCGAAACAACGAGCGTAGCGAGTTGGACTTTTGCTACCAAATTTTTTGGACTTTTGCTACCAAATTTTTTGGACTTTTGCTACCAAAATAATTGAATCAAACAACGCGAGTTGTTTGACAACTCGCTACGCTCGTTGCTTGCTCTTAGTGGAATTGAATAACGAGTTTAATCTACTATCAACTTGCTACCAAATGTTTTGGACTTTTGCTACCAAAATGATTGAATCAAACAACTCGCTACGCTCGTTGTTGGACGCTACGCTCGTTGTTGGACGCTACGCTCGTTGTTGAAACATCCCGAGTGGAATCGAATAACGAGTTTAGTCTACTACCAAAAGACTCACTACGCTCGTCGTTTGGTAGTGTACGCTCGTCGTTCAACTCTATACGCATATGGTAGCACATTACCACATTAGCAAAATTTGGTAGCAGCTACCAAAATTTTACAAACATCTTGCTACCAATTATTTTATTTGAGCTACCAAAACTATTTTGGTAGCAAGAGTCAAACAACGAGCGTAGCGAGCTGTTTGCCCTTAGTGGAATAGAATAACGAGTTTAATCTACTATCAAAAGACGAGCGTAGCGAGTTTTTTGATTCTACGCACTCTCTTGCTACTGATGAAATTTCTTGGTAGCAAGAGTCAAACGACACAGGGAGTTGTTTGATAGTAGACTAAGCTTGTTTGGTTGTTGGGACCGTCGCGCTCGTAGTTACCAAACAACGAGGGTACTTAGTCAAACAACGAGGGCACCGAGTCAAACTACCGAGTCAAACAACTCGATACCCTCGTTTGACTCTATCAAAAAATATTATCGATATCAATTTCTTGGTAGCCACCGCTAAAAAAATGGTAGCAAGAAATTCAGCGAGCCTACACTATATGGTGAGTTCGTTACACTCGTCGTTTGATTCGTTTGCGAGCGTTTGCACTCGTGATTAACCAAACGACTCGCTACGCTCGTCGTTTGGAGTGGGTTTCTTAGCGGAGATTAACTATAATCTATTGCGCTCGTTGTAACTTATATAAGTGCGCTCGCAGAAGAGTTAACGAGCGTAGAGAGCTCGTTACACTCGTTGCACTGGTAATAAAAATAGTAACGAGCGCAACGAGCGCAACTCGCTACGCTCGTTGCACTGGTTGCACTCGTTTGACTACCCACATCGTCCACTCCCCTCCCACCACCAACACAACCACACTCTCTCCCTCCCCATGCTGGATCAACCCAATCCATTCTCCCTCCCCCCATTCTCTCTCCCCCCATCTCACCTCTCCCCCCCTCAAAAACCCCCTCACACGCACTCTGGCCACCTTTTGCTCGCTCTCCACCTCCAGGCCCTGCGAATAGCTCGAAATGTACTCCTCTGTGCGGTCCCACGGAACAAGCTGCGGACCCTCGACCGCCGCGTACGTGAGCCACTCCAGAGTGGCCTGCGCCCAGTGCTCGTCGCCGGGCTGGCTCTGCAGCCGCGGCGTCCTCAGAGTGCCCAGATCGGTGCAAGTGCGCTCAACCTCGCTGGATTCGACAAAACACCCGTTTTCACGCACCTTTTCTGTGAAAAATTCGTCTCCTCGAGCAACAAACGAGATTTCTGCCAAATGGACATTTTCAGCAAACCAAACCAGACGAAGGTGGTTTTTCAGCGTTCCGAACCTGCTGAGGTCGAACTCAAGCTCGTAGTTGCCACCAACACGCCGGCCCTCGAGCCCGGACCGTCTGTACAGGTCTGGAGTCAGGCGGAGCAGGAGCCGCGAGTTTGCGATTCGAACGGTCGTGCTGAACAGCGTGAGTTGTGACGACGTCTTGGCGGACTCGAGCGCCGCCTTGAGTATCACGAGCAGGGGAGCTTTGCACGAGGCGAACCGAGAGTCCAGGTCTGATAGGCCGTCAAGAGCTTTAGACCCGGCCGGTGCTATCACATCCACGCCCCTCACAAACAAACAGGCCTCAAGAGCTTTTTGAACGAGTCCGATTTCATCAAGAGTGCCGCCCGTGACGGTGCAATGAGCAGACATTGGTTTGATGAAGTAAAGAATGAAAAAAAAAATATTGAAAAGTGATGAAAAATATCGAAATATCGAAATATCGAAATCTCGAAAAATGAAAAAAATTAATTTTTTTCTCGAGAAATTCATCTTCACCTTTTACTACACCCTATTTTCCCCCATATACCACCCTAAACATCCCATAGACAACGCGCAAAACGCGCCAGAACACTCCAACACAAACAAACACAAACCTACACAACCCACACCCAACACCCAGCGTTCTAAGATCATCCACCAAGATTACCATCTCTGAGTCATATTCAACACCCCTTGCACATCCCCGGACATGTCCTTCACAGAAGTGCCCTCTCAGGAGGAGAACCCGTTCTCAAAACTCGTCAATAACCAGAAAATCGTCCAACTGAGCGAGTTTGAACTCGAATCGGGCGAAAAAATCCTAAAAGTCCCCGTGGCCTACAAAACCTGGGGCAAGCTCAACCAGCGCGGCGACAACTGCATAGTGATCTGCCACGCGCTCACGGGCTCGGCCGACGTGTCGGACTGGTGGGGGTCGCTGCTGGGCCGCGGAAAGGCGTTCGACCCGAGCCGTTTCTTCATCATCTGTCTCAACTCGCTGGGCTCGCCCTACGGCTCAGCTTCCCCTGTCACCGAAGACCCCGAGTACGGCGACCGGTACGGGCCCGAATTCCCGCTCTGCAGCGTGCGCGACGACGTGCGCATCCACCGGCTCGTTCTGGAGTGGCTGGGCGTCCGCAGCGTGGCCCTGTGCGTTGGCGGGTCCATGGGCGGCATGCTGGCTCTCGAGTGGCTGTTTGTCGAGGACGGACAATTTGTTAAAAACGTGGTTGCACTAGCCACAAGCGCCCGGCTGTCGGCCTGGTGCATCTCGTGGGGCGAGGCGCAGCGCCAGTGCATCTACTCGGACCCCAAGTACGAGGACGGGTACTACCGGCTCGAGGACCCGCCCGTGAGCGGGATTGGTGCGGCGCGGATGTCTGCGCTGCTCACGTACCGGTCACGTGACTCGTTCGAGACGAGGTTTGGCCGCGGAGTTCCAACGCTGCAGCAGAAGCAAAAGAGCCGCGCCGAGCCCGACACCGCGGTGACGGACGAGGACGGCTCCGGCGGCTCGGCGAGCCCGGCCACGCCGCAGGAAGAGAACTGGCAGATCCACAACGACGGCTCGTCGGCTCGCAGCAGGGTGTTTGGCTCGCGGCACGCGAGCCGGTCCAACTCGCTGGACTCGCTGGCGTCTGGGAGCGAGTCTCCGGCGCCGTTGAGACAGAGACGGCGGCCGCAGCACTACTTCACCGCGCAGAGCTACCTGCGCTACCAGGCGCAAAAGTTCCACCACCGTTTTGACGCCAACTGTTATATTTCCATCACGCGCAAGCTGGACACGCACGACGTTGGGCGCGACCGGCCCGAGTACGACAACGACACGGCCAAGGCTCTGCAGTCGCGGAAGCAGCGTGCGCTGGTGATTGGGATTGATTCGGACGCTCTTTTCACGCTGAGCGAGCAGATTTTCATTGCGAAAAACCTGCCAAATTCGACTCTCAAGAGGATTCATTCGCCCGAGGGACACGATGCGTTTTTGCTGGAGTTTAAGGAGGTGAACCGGTTGGTTTTGGACTTTGAGAAGGAGGTTTTGGGAGGGTTTATGGAGGGAGAGGAGAGCAATGGGGGGTGGAATGATGAGGAGGTTGGGGGGGAGAGTGTTTTTGGGGAGACGGAGGATGTTGCGAGGTGGTAATTCAAAAATGGCGAGCGAAGCGAGTCGAAGCGAGTCATTTGCAAGGAATTTGCACAAATGGCGTGCGAATCGAGTCGCACAAATGACTCGCTTTGCTCGCCATTTGTGAATTTGCAACAATTCACAAGAATCAAGAACAAAATGCAGGAATTTGTGAAGAGTTTGTAAAGAACTTGCAAAAATTCAGAAAATTACAACTTACAAAAACTCACTCCGCTCGTCATTTGAAACTCTCTCTACTCCACACCCCTCACACACGAGCAACTCGCTTCCCTCGTCGCTCGTCGCTCGTTGCTCCTATAGTCAAACAATTACCACACTTTATTCTGTATACTTGATTTCGCAATTGACGAGCAAAGTGAGTGATCACTTGCTTCTAGATGAGAAAAATAACCTGTAATCATCCTCTTGAGTTGAACTAATTCTTGTGAGAATGATAGCCAATCATTGAGTTTGCATCCACTGAAATTCGAGATAAGCGTGTCGTAAGCAAGCATGTTGGTAGATTGCTGGTACAAGTAAATCAAGCAAAGCGAGTTGCGAAACGAATGAACGAATTGCAAAACGAATTTGCTCCGCTACGCAAACAATTCGCTTCGCTCATTGTTTGCTCAAACTAGTAACCACGACCCCTCAAACTCATCCATCTCCCCATCACTCTTCACCCCCGGAACATGCCTACTCTTGCTCACAGACAAACTCCTAGCATACTCCATCTCACTGTAAATAGCATCAATAGCCACTTGAACTCCACTCTCCGACCTAATCTTGCTCCCAATCAACCGCGCCTTCTCAATAATCCGCGTGTTCGACGTCACCTCCTTCAACGCTTTCGCCAAAGACTTGTGGTTCAAATCCTTCAGTGAAATCCCACACCCAAGATCCTCCACCCTCCCAGCATAAAACTTCTGGTCTCCGAAAAATGGCTTGATGA
Organism: Ogataea ganodermatis; assembly: GCA_030569375.1. Taxonomy (NCBI): domain Eukaryota; kingdom Fungi; phylum Ascomycota; class Pichiomycetes; order Pichiales; family Pichiaceae; genus Ogataea; species Ogataea ganodermatis. Next base: position 23,737 of record JAJMKV010000012.1, read on the forward strand.
TCGTGGGCAATCCAAACCTCAACGATGCTCCAGTGGTACCAGAACCCCCATGATGAACAGCAGCATCCAGTTGAGGAAACAACCAATCATGAGGAACACTCCCTGCATTGTATATCTCCTCAGGAAGCTCAACTTCTGGCTCGTTCGTCTTGGATCCTAACCGATCAGACCAACCTTTGTTCAATATACACCGAACATCAGCCTCAACAACAGCATCCGCAACAGCCTTGCTCAACTCCGCAGGATTCGTAACCACAATCGACCCAAACCCAATATAAACAAGCTTCTTGCCATCAACCCTCGCCTTCTTCATAAACTCTAAAAGCTCAACAGGTGGCTCATAATTGTCGCTCTCGTTCAAAAACCAGTACCCAGTCACTTTGACCCACTCGGCAAAATCAACAGATGGAGGGAAAACCGTTGGAGAAATGTTGTACAAAAATGGAACATTCGCCTGCTTCATATCAGCAAGAGTCGTTTTCGCAAGTCCCAAAGTTTCCACCCTCCATTTGTTGATTTGATGCGCAGTTCCTCTCCAATATCCGTTCTCAAACGCCACATGTGTCATATAATTGTAAGCTCCTCCCAACTTTTGATCAGGAACCATAAACGCATGCGGATAAGCTCTAGTACGAGTCCATGGCATGGTGAACGCTCTGAAATATGGAATTTGCAATTTTTCGGCAATATGAATACCGCAAATCGACGATGGAGATTCAATCAATATATCAGTGTCCCGACATGCTTTCCACGAAGTAATCAACAAATCATCAATCCAAGTTCTAAACTTCGATTTTGCCTCCTTTATGAAATTGTAATTGATCGTTGGATGTGTCACCATCAATGCCATCAACTCAGAAGGATCTCCAGCAATCGAAGCAAACCCAATTCCATGTTTCCGAATCCATGGCTCAAATTCCTCGTGTGTCACAATCTTCACCTGGTGTCCTTCCTTGATAAGTGCTTTACCAAGAGAAATGTATGGCTGAACATCTCCTCTCGAACCAATCGTCAACAATGTAAATTTGTAAGATTTCGATGGCCTCACGTTTGTTTTCGTCAGTGGATGCTCCTCAATGATAATTGGCACATCAATCCCAATCTCGTCATTGATCCGGTTTTCAAACATCCTCAATCTGGCAGAAGCCAAGCTCGTGTTGGAATCTGCCAACTTGTAGCTTTCATCACTCGAAGATTCGCCATGATTCGCCACAGTCACCGCACTATCAGTGCTCGACTTCTTAAACATGTCAATCTGCTTCAACAACAGATATTCACAGTCGTCCCGTGATTGCACAGAAGGAAATTCAAAAAACAACTCTTCATGTCCATGAATCACAATGACTAAACCAGAATATCCAAAACGGAATCCTTTCTCCTTGCCAATGTTTTCAATATCCATGAATGGCAAAATCATAATTGTGCTCGTTCCAGGAAGAGTCGATCGGAAACACATCTCGTTCGATCCCAGGTAAATCTTACCATAAGCAGGCAATCCCTTCACCAAATAAGCGTGGTAAGTCGAAATTAACTTCTCGGAATCGTTCAGCGAAAAATGCCTTCTGAACCGCTCCGTTGCCGCTTTCCGTTGTTCCGCATTTTTGACAAAATAACTATCCTCTTCGGCCCGTGCAATCGCGCATTTCTCGTCAAAATGTGCTATCGAGGCCGTCGAAATTAAACTGTGTGTAAATGCCGTTATTCCTTGCACAAAAGACCGTGTTGACCATGTTCTTTTAGCAGAGGCTGGGTCTGAACTCAGCTTATCTGAAGAGGGATTCAACTCGCTATCATCGTCTTTGGGGTCCTCCTCGTGCTCGTTATCGTCAGTCCCATATTCTTCATCAGAAACCAGTGGAATCATTTCATGAGCTGGTGTGGCAATTGATGATGCTGCTGCTGCTGTTGTTGTTGTTGCTGAAGAAGCTTCTGCCCCCTTGTGCCACGACAATCGGCGAAGATGGCGCTGATGCATTTGATGTTCCTCCTCTTCTCCATCAATCTTCAGCAGAGGAATACTCAGACCAGCCTTACGGTCCAAAGGAGACTTGCTTGACGTCTGAACCATGGAGGGAGACCGCTTCAAAATCTCCATTTTGGACTTCAGCAAATCCGACTCTAACGCAGAGTCATCCTCACTCTCAACACCTTCGGAAATCTCAACTCCAGCCTCCTTTATGACCCGTTTGATGTCAGAGACTGCATTCTCTCCTTTAGAGAAAAACATCAAAAAGTAATCGTCCAAAGCAAAAGAATCAGCGCTCTCAATCACCTTAATCCGTAAGTTCTTGGTCACACCAATCACAGACGTTAACTCCAAATCAACAATGTTTTGTAATGGAATCTTCACAGCAACTTGATCTCCTTTGTTTTTGGAAGCAAAAATGTGCTTCTTCAAAGTGGAAACCCATGACCTAGCAGCTCCCAATGTGTCGCATATAAACGAATGCGTCCGTGTCTCTGTAATGATGCGAATCCAAACAGGCTTCCCGTTGTCAACGGCCGGAACAGTCTGTCCAATTTCTGCCCGCAAAGCAGTCCGCAAATCAATAACAAGGCTCGGAAAATAGAGATCTGTTGAATTAGAGTAAACACTAAACGTGTTATCTCTCAAAACCGCCCATTTCCGATGTTCCCGGAGCGAAGGATACGACTTTGTCGAAAGAGCACCGCTTTTCGCAACAGCACCCTGTTTTTTCGGCAAAAACGCAAAGAACAAAATGTGAAACTTGGTAATATATAGATGTCCTTGTAATAAAACATCTCCCATCAGCCAGCACGGATAGTCGCTGATGAATTCGTCATTGTCCGATATGTCAAATGTTTTCCTCAGCTTATTTGACAAAGCCACCGCCCGTTTCTGGACAGCCTGATCATCGTCTCCTGATGAAAGTCTCTTCACCACAGAGATTTCAAATCTTGAACGCGTACGTCTCACTTGGCGTTTGCTGCTGATCGTCTCCAAATCGCTTCCCGTGTGCGTTTTAGCCTCCTGAACCACCGTGGCGTCACCTGTATTCAATGTCAAATCGTTCAAATCAGATGAAAGCGACCCTGATCCCTCAGATATAACGTCAAGATGCTCTGGAGGTGCGATTTCGTCGCTCAAGGAGGCATTTTCAAAATCTTCTTGGTCCAACTCCGTGTCATCCAGCTCATCCGCCGTCCCTATTTGCTCCTCATCGCCTTCTATATCCTGGAATCCCGCATAAACGCTCGCTGCCGTAAGCAGACTCACAAAAGACTTGGATATACCTTCGATCGAAGGTTTTTCCTTCTCTGTATGCGACGTGCGGTGGGCCGGAAACGCAGGCAGCTTTGCAGGCAGCTTTGGCGTTGGAATTCGCGGGATCTTGGGACTCGGTATGTGTGCCACAGCTTTGATTGGCGACGATCGACGGGAAATGGAGGTCAATAGTCGCTGTGGAGAGAGTGCAAATGCCCGTCTATATGGTAACGAGCTGTCATTAACAGCAACATCTCGCCTGCTGAGCCGTTTTCCATCTTCGGGTTCCTCCTCAGCCTCCTCGGGATCCGCGATCTCCTCCTGCTCGTTTCCGCTTGTGACGCTGTCGATACTCACTGCGCTCTCTTCAGAAGGAGCCACCGCCAAACGGAACGTTCCGGGCACCTCTGGGGAAACCGGAATGATGTTTTCCGATTCCGACATGCTCCAACAGTACCGGAGTTAGAGTTGTGTGTGTTGAATTAGCCGCGAATTTCACGATGAAGGGACTAAAACCTGTGCTGTGTTTTGCCACTTGATTAGGGGGGAAAACCAATACAAGGGGAGCAATTTCTTTCTTCCCACTAAATAGGCTCAAAACCGACCAATCAGCTTACTTCACCCGCTTATATCAGCTGCTCAGTGCACTGTTTTTGTAAAATCTTCAGGGTAAACTTAGTTATGTCCTTGTTTAAACACCTTTTAGGAACAAAAAAGAGCCTTCTTTTTGTCTTGATACGCTATCATAGATCATTTTGTTTTTTCTCTTATTTAATTATTGACACGCGCACGCACGCAGCTTTCTGAGTTTCACTTGACAGATTTTTAGTCCTTCACCAGGCGCGTAGCCGGGAAAATCCGGGGGGGAGCCACAGGGAAAAAAAAAAAAAAGCCTTCACCGCCACCGCCACCGCGCGGCTCGCGCGGCGAGTGACTCAGCCACAGAACCGGGGAAATTAACAGCACATATCGCGGCGCAGTGGCGCGACGGTTTAAATTATATATTTTTTTGTCGTGCAGTGTGCGGCGCAAGATAAGAAGAGAAAAAGTTAGATTGCAAGAGCGGAAGATCCGCCACGGTGGGCGGAAGCACCGCGCACACGATCGTCCACCTGATTCAAAATCTCCTGCAAAGCTCGCTTCTCATTGCGGCCAAAAAGAAGCCCAATCAGCCCGTCAACAACCCCCGTCACAATGATAACCGACCCAAACAAATAAAACAAAATCGAACTCCACGGCGCAATAAACGAAACAACCACAATCACAGGCAGAAACGCCACGAATATCACCAGCGACACCAGAAAGTGCAGCAGTCTCAGTTGGCTCTGCCACACGTTCGTGCTAGAAAGATACTCCTCCACAAGGTTAGTAAGGTCGCTATACACCGCGAGTCTGCCCAAAAGCGTCTCCTCCTTTAGCGGCGGAAGTCCCGCCGTTTGCGGAAGCACCCGCAAAGTTGCCGAGTACGCAAAGTGATCTGAGTATGACCCGACGCCCGGAATCTGCTCGGTGAACTCCACCGACGCCGCGATTGGATCCAGCTTCGCGCTGTTGATTAGGGCATAATCAAGACGACAAGCCTCGTGCAATTGGCGGGACGCCCGCCACGTATTGAGCGTCGAATCGCACGTGGTGGCAGCACGCTTTATCTGTTGACGAGGGTCCATTCGGCCAACCTCCTCGGCATCAATTGCCCCGTGCAACACCTCCCACGAGTCCTCCAATCCGGCTTCGTGCTGGAGTATCCGGTACGGCAGCGATCCTGGCCGGGAATTGAGGTCTCCGACCAAAATGGCGGCATATCCGCCTTCGGTGATGGTTTGCACCAACGAGGCAATATCCCACGCCTGGCATGCCCGGTGACACGAGTAGGCGGCATCCCCCGTGATAGAGTACGGGGCGTGCATGTGGGAATTCAGTAGGGCAATTGGCGTAGCGTTTCCGTACGTGGGCTCGAGAAACGTAACCGCTACGGATTTTCCGACATACCAATCGCCTCTGAAAAACGCCGAGGGACGGCCATTGATCGGAAACCGGTAAAGAAATGTGCGTTTGATGGGTATTTTGGACAAAACAGCGAGTCCAGGACCGGTAAGAATTCCTGATGAAAAACACCGGCGGTACGGAAACCGGTCAGCACATACTTTATCGAAATAATTCCAGTCTTGTTCAGTCCAAATCTCCTGTAAGGCCACAATGTCGTAGTTGTCGGATTCGTTGTTTCCGTTTCCACCTGCGCCAGCAAGACGGTCGGCTATTGCTTTCAATCTCTTTGCTCTGTGTTTCGACACAAACTTGAGGCCCCAGGTGTTGAATGTGAGCAGTCTTAGAGACTCTCCATTGGCTGTGGCGAGGACCGATGATTCCAGCTGCGGTTCTTCCGCCTGGCTTTTGGAAGCTGTTGCGGAACTTCCGTCCTCAGTGCTGTTTGTCATGGTTGGGTGCACACACGTGATCAATTGAGCTTACCAAGACAGCTAAGTTTTAAAGATAATCTATTTTTCTCCAGAGGGAAAAAAAAAACTGAAAAAAACAAAAAAACAAAAAAAAAAAAAAAAAACTGGAATGCGGAAATAAAAAAGTTTGCCGGAAACGGTTACCGGAAACATTTTGTTGTCTATCTCTTGGCCCGCTCAATAGCCACCAACCCGTACACCATAAACGTCCCCAACACAATCAACCCGGCCATCAAACTGTACGTACCCCCTAAAGTCATCGACTTGTTCATTCTGGACAAACACGCCACCATGATGGCGGCAGTGCCGCACCGGGTCAAATTGTTGATCGATGAGGCCGACCCCGACCGTTGCGGATACAAATCCACCAGTAAAGTGGACCCGAGGTTGAGCGGATACATCGAACCAAACGTGATACAAAAAGAAGCCACCAAAATAATGGCGACATTCTCCTTGTACTGCAAACACCAGCCGAAAACAAGCGTCGCACACATCACCAGTCCTGCTGGAAACGCAAACGGACCCACACGGGCCTGAACAATGCTGAATGGCGGCGCATCCGCCGATGGATCTTTACCGTATTTCCGGTCATAGTCGGTTTTCGCTTTCCGGTAAAAATAATCCATTGCTTTTCCGCTCATTATGGCTCCGAGCATTGTGGCACAGCCAGGAGCAAAAAAACACAGCCCAACTTTGATCGTCGAATAGCCATACACCTGCGACAGATAAGTGGTCATGCTGGTTTGGGAAATGGTCCAGGTGGCAAACATTATGGCGCTTGGCAGCAACGTCATGGCCACTTCCACATTCAAGAGAATGGCCAGCGTCGCGACCGGATTGTATTGCGCGGTCGTGCGCGGCTCGACTGTTTTCCGCTCTGTGTCGCACAGCCTTGATTTGCCAAAGTAGCTCAGCGCGAGCGATCTGTGCCAAAACTTTTCCGGCCGAGCGGAAAGGTTTCCGACAAGCGAGCGGTTTGTTTCCGGAAGCGCGATGAAGGTGATTAGTAGCACGACTCCGTCCACAATCGCACTGAAATAGAAGATTGCACGCCAATTCCAGCCCGTGTCGACAGCAGCACCCAGAAAAGGCGCAAATCCTTGTCCAATCAGCGTGAAACCGGAAACCATCCCATTGATTCCGCCACGGTCTTTTCTCGTTGTGAAATCGCCAACTATTGATGACGTAATGCTGACTAACGGGCTCACAAATATCGCCAAAACACACCTTAAGAACACAATCAACCAGTACGCATTCGACACGGCCAATCCAACGTTAACGACAACTCCGCCCGCCACACAGATCAGAATCATTGGCCTTCGTCCCACTATATCTGCAGCAGTTGAAACAAAAACGGGAGCAGTTGCCTGGAACACCAGATATGCCACCACTGTCATATTGACTTTTTCTTCAGAGATTTTGAATGCATTTTCGAGTTCATTGAGGGCGACCCAATAGATGGGCATGCTGAGAGAAGAACAAACTCCTGTCATGGCCAGAAGCGCGGTCATGACTCTTTTTTCGCCTGGTGTGAGGATCGTGTACGGTACTTCGTCATGTTGTGAATCCGGTTTTTCCAGTCTTTTTGAAACCGGCTCTTCATTCAACATCCCTAGATCGAGTATGTCTGATTTTGTGTCCATCGTTGTGGTGGTAGCGAGAGAACGTTCATACCAGGGGTATAAAGGAGGATCGATAAGGGCTTTTTTTTCATTTTTTTTTTGTTTTCTCAACCTCAAGAAAGAAAGAAAAAAAAAATAACTCAAAATCGGGCTGTGTAGGCGGAACTTCCGCCCGACTTGCAGGATTGCAAAAAAACCTGCAGAATCTGGACTGCATGAGAAGAAATTGAAAAAAAACGGTACGCCAGGAACATCATGAACGTGGCTTAAATCAAGGGTTCTGCATTCTGCAGAATCTCCATAGAGCCATAAAATAGCCCAGGTAGGGATAGTCTCGTGCTACAATTTCCAAACCTTATATCGGAGATTTGACTGGAAAAATCAGGGTCCCGATGATAAATTATGTGCGGCTCTGCGGCTAATAATTACCTGCATTCGAATATATCAGCTATACAATCTCTCATCTCGGTGGATTCTTGGGAGTGTTGACCAAGAACTTTGATTTACCCTGTTTGCTTGGGGTCGCTGACCAGCTGGACTGGCGTTCGTGGTGATCCTCCGGGTCATTGGTGCGGATTGGCGGAAGAACCGACTCTTGCGAGGCGGAACCTCCGCCAGCTCCTTTCAATGGGAACGAATATGATTGTTGATGCTGGTATGGAGACGAAAAATAGTATGCAGGCGGTAAAGCCGCCGGCGGAAGGGCCGCTGGCGGCTGTTGTGGGGTATTTGCGGAAGGTGGAGGTTGTCGTAGCGATGCGTACGGCGACGACGACGGCTGGGGCTGCGGTTGTGCATGGAATCGAGGCACTGGAGGACCAGGCTGAAGGTATGGTGCAGCCACAGGCGGCTGGTCGCGGTACAAATAGGGAGACCCCAGCATACTGGAGGAGCCAATTGAAGCTGTGTTGCTTGCAGATCTTCGTTTGTCTAAGGTTTCTGCCTTCGGCCTTGTTGGAGACATAATTGTGTGCTGTGAATCGGAATACTTTCGTTTGGCAGCAGAGTTTGGAGACGATGGTGTCGTATAGAAAAGAGGCATCGATGAAGAAGTGCTTGTCGCTGCCGTTGAGGAGTCTTTGGAGGCTGTGCTGCTCGTTCCCGGGGGAGGTTGTTGCTGGGCGGAAGATCCGCCCGGACCGGACCAATGGTGGAATTGGAACTGCTGTTGTTGAGGAAGGTTTACTTTCCAGACAGAGGTGGATGCAGCCATTACCGGGACTCCTGTGGTTGTGTGCGAGCGATGGTGAGAGATGCCACGAACAGGAGATCCGCTCGCGGAACTTCCGACGGGAGGTCCAGAATCTTGCGGCGGAGCTCCCGCACGCGGAGTTCTATACTGGAATGGAGGGTTTTGATGAGCTGGCGACGCTGGTGGTGGTATCTTTTGCTGGGATTGGTCTCTTCTAATCTCTTCGATCTTAGCTCTGGTTTCTTCTGGGTTGGTGGATGCAAACAGAAGGGGTATCAATTCGGGCGGAATTCCCGCCGATCGCGCGGTATGTACAAGCTCTATAGAGAGGGCCAGACTTCGGGCTCTCAATTCTTCTTGTTTCGAACGTTCCTGTTCAGTTTTGAGGGCGATGGCGAGCTGAAGAGATTCTGTCGAAAGGTTGTGGGAATCATGGGGTAACTGTAGAATTTGCGCGAGCAAATTGTGTTGGGGCGGTCTTTCCGCTGTCGGGCCTGCCGTCGTCGGAGCTTCCGCCGTCGTCGGCTCTTCCGCTGTCAGTCTTGGACTTGTCTTGTGAGACCGCTCAGATGCGCCGATGGTTCCCTTTTCAAAGTCCTGGGACTCCCGTTGGGGGTCCTTTTGCTGTGTGTCGGTCATAAAGGCCAGCGTGGCGCGTGCCAGGATGGGGTGCAACAAAAATTGACAGAGTTTTTGGTCAAATCAAACTTGTCAGATCCCACATATGAAGGGAAAGAAGAAGCAGCCACCAGGGGGAGGAAAATGCACAGTGGCACGCACAGAGCCGGGAAATTATGGGTGTGCTGGTGGGGGTGTTTGCTGCTGGATTGAGGCACAACGAGACAACTGACCAGTTTGATTAAAAAAGGGGCAACAAGCTGGAATTAAGAAACTTTGTTAAAAAAAATTCAAGGTATTTTGTCCGGGTGCGAGGGGAGCTTTTTTTTTTTTTTTTTTTTTTGACTTTACAGGGGGGTGCACCGCCACATGCAGCGGTTGCCCGCTGGGGGTGCCCGAAGGCAGAGAGGCTGAGCCGGGATTTGAAAGATATCAGTTGGACAAACGAGGTTGGGTAAACGTGTCTGATTGGGGAGCGGTTCGGAACTTGGAACGAAAGAGTGAAATTTGGAATTTTTGTGCACCTAGAACGAGTTGCAAACTTGTTGGATCTTCACTGCAATACTGCAATGCAATTCAATTTACCTAGTTGGGCAATAAGATTAGCGGCGTTGGGAAGTAAAAAATACTGTCGCGGATGCACAACCTGCCGATTGGGGGGGGATGGCAGTGGCAATTGGGGGGTGCCCGCAATGCGCGAATCAGAGGATCTGGGTCAGGTGCCTCCAGGCACGTGCTAATGCAATGCACGTGCCTCGCGGCACGTGCTGTGAAGGAGAAATCAAAAGTACCAAAAAAAAATACCAAAAAAAAAAATCAAAAAAAAATGTTGAGAGAACTGAACGGTTCCCCCTTATATACACAAATAAACCTGAGCTCACACTATGACTGCCCAGCTTATTGATGGAAAGACGATTAGCACTGAGCTGCGCGCGGCGATCAAGACGGAGATTGCCGAAATCAAGGCGCAGAAGCCTGGGTTTGCGCCTAAATTGGTGATCATTCAAGTTGGAGATCGTCCAGACTCATCGACGTATGTGAAGATGAAGTTGAAATCATCTGCGGAGGTTGGAATTGAAGGATCTTTGGTGAAATACGACTCTGAGATTTTGCAGGACAAGTTATTGGCTGAGATTGACGGACTTAACAAAGACACATCTGTGCACGGGATTCTTGTTCAACTGCCATTACCTGGACATTTAGACGAGGAGTTGATTACGAATGCTGTGAAGCAGGAGAAAGACATTGACGGGTTTTCGGAGTTGAATTTGGCTGCGATTTTCAAGAAAAATGCTGTTGCCAAATTTATTCCATGTACTCCAAAGGGGATTATGTATCTTTTGAAGCACGAGAAAGTGGTGATTGAAGGTAAGAATGTTGTTGTTTGTGGGCGTTCTGATATTGTTGGAGGTCCATTATCGAAGCTTCTTGAGAAGGCGGGTGGTACGGTGACTGTGATTCATTCCAAGTCGAGTGTTGAGCAGTTGAAGTTTTTCTGTTCCCATGCTGATATCATTGTGAGTGCTGTTGGGCGTGCTAATTTCATCAAGGGAGAGTTTATTAAGGAGGGTGCTGTGATTGTGGATGTTGGGACGAATTATGTTGCTGATTCGAGCAGAAAGAGCGGTCAACGGATGTGTGGAGATGTTGATTTTGAGAGTTGTTTGGAGAAGGCTAGTCGGATTACTCCTGTTCCGGGGGGAGTTGGTCCGATGACTGTTGCGATGGTTTTGGATAATGTTTTGGAGAGTGCGAAGCGGGCGGGCGAGCAAGCGTAGCGAGCGAGCGAAGCGAGTGAGCGAAGCGAGTGAGTGAGTGAGCGAAGCGAGTGAGTGAGTGAGTGAGCGAAGCGAGTGAGTGAGTGAGTGAGTGAGCGAGTGAGCGAGTGAGTGGTTGAATAAAGCTCGAAAAAAGCCTGATCAATGCTCGAAAAAAGCTTAATCAATGCTTGATCAATGCTCGAAAAATGCTTGGAATAGCTTGCAAGCTCGAACAAATCGAATTATCTGCTATCTTATCAAGCTGAGAGTAGATCATCCGTGTGTAATAATTGATGTAGTTTTTGAATGGTTTTGACTGGTCGTGTCTGCTGCTGATGATTGTCGATTACAAAAGTGAGTTATTGGAAAATCTATCGAATAATCCATGTAGTGATTAATATTTAGGGCGGCCAACTTTAGGGGCGGCCAATTTTGGGGCGGCCAATGCAAATGACGAGCAAAGCGAGTCATTTGCAAGTCATTTGCAAGTCATTTGTAATCATTTGGATTGCTTCATGAGTTTTCGTGGTTTATTAGTTTGACTAGAAACGTGACTTGCAAATTCTTGCAAACTCCTCGCAAATTCCTCGCAAATGACTCGCTTCGCTCGTCATTTGCTCGTCATTTGCTCGTCACTTTAGATGAGCACTCGCATTCTCATACAACGACTGCCAAACAAACGCCTCGCTCAACATCATCTCCACATCCTCATCCGTCCAATCACCCGTCTTACCCGGATCCTGCAAATACATAATAATGTCCTGGAAATCCATCGCCAACAACTGCTCGCTAAACCTCCGCAAAAACGCACAGCAAACATAAACGTGAAACTGATTGAACCCTGTTGGATAATTCGAAATATACGTGTCCCACATCCGAACAATCAACGGCAATCTCAACTCCCTCATCAACATACAATTCATCCACCGGAACGAAAATTGGATAAAATCAATGCCCTCATCCTCAAAATGTTGTGCCAAAAACGGCTCGTCTCTTTTCACAAGATTCTTCAACTCGGTCACTTGCCGAATGATTCCTGGCTGTTCATGAATATAATTATCCTGAATGGTGTCTAGAACTTTCGTCAAACACCAATAAGTGTCGGCTTCAATCGTGTTGATCACCTCATTCGGCAACACCTTGGGATCAAAATTCTCAACATCAACCCCGTCACACAGATAATTGCCCAGAAAAATCTGATAAAACGGCGTTGCCAGATCGTTTATCCCTTGAACATAGCCGCTGGCAGGGTGGCGAACAGCCCAAAGATACAGAATCTTCTCCAGCGACCGCTGCGTCGTCTCAAACGAGTACAGCTTGATCGATGGATTCGTACGCGGAATGTCAATCATAATTTGATGCCATATCGTTTGGTCCTTCTCGTTTCGAAACAGTTGCGTCATGCTGTTCGCATACTCCTTCCGTTTCCGGCTCACCACCGCCTCCCTCGTCGCCCCATTTGCAGGAACGTATCCAAGCAAAACTTGCCAAACAAGCGGCCGAATCGACGCTGGAATCCCGCTCCAGGACTGTTTTTTCAACTCGGTCATTTCAAACGGCTGTTTCAGTAATGCTTTCACAATTTTATTATACCGGCTCGCGTCGTTCGACGGCGTCGGCGTCGACAGCACCGTGTAAGGGTCACGGATCAATTGTTCATAGTTGGCCTTCAAAAATGGATAGGTTTCGTCCTCGCTAGACTCAAAAACCTCCTCTACCGGGACCTCTTTTGGAGACGAAATTTTCAGGTCTGCCGTGTCCGGATAAAACACCTCTGCACCGCGCGCCGCCGCCGGCGTCGTTGGCGTCGCCAAGTCGTCAATATCGTCGGTCCAATCCTCGTCATCGTCCACAGAGCCACGTGAAAGATCCAGAAGCTTCTTGGACGACTTGTGCAAGTTGAGGCTCGGCCGAGGCGAGCGCGTAGAGCCGTTAGAATGAACAGAATATGCGTCCGGAGAGGTTGTTGACCGTTTCAACACCGACCCTGGATCAGGTGCCACGAGGTCCACGTGCGAATACGACGCACCAATCACCTTCTGGCTATCGAGAGGAGCGGCAGTGTGGTCAGACTGCGAGCGACGCAGTCCACCCCACGATTTGAGCAAAGAATGTGCCCCTGAGGACGGCTGAAGGCTTCTATACGACGCACCAGGCTCGCCTGAAAAGACAAAGTCGTTGATTTGCGACATCTCCTGGTGGATTGTTAGTATTGGTGGTCCGCTGCTGATACTGGCGGTGTTGTACTCACGCTATTGGGCGCCTGGTACCCCTTTTTCCCCATTTGAATGTGTGTATTTGTTGGCTTTTGCCACTTGTTTTGATGCAGAGCAACACAAAGATTTCTCAGCCACAGCAGTGGATTGTGCACCGCCACAAGATGTAGTTTGTTTTGATGGTTTGTGGGTGTTGCAGAGCAAGTTTGAGGGGGTTGCAGAGGAGAGAGGGGAGGAGAAGGGTGTTGGTTTAGTTGAGGTGATGTTTTTTGGGGTCAAGTGGATGTTGATGTGGCGGTGCTGGCACCGCCACAGATTATCAAGCACCGCCACACTACCATAATCGACATGTCCTCGTTTAGCATCTGTCGCTGGTAGCGAAGCAACAGCACGGAATTTTGGGGTGAGAACGAGCATAATGCTCTAGGTTGTTGCCACGTGGAACATGCTACATGAGAATATTGATTACGTAATGCCGACAAGTGGACTAAAAAAGTAGACGGAAAAGTTAATGGATGCAGAAGAGTTTAACAAGGCACAGTAATAAGCCCAATGAGGCTGTCTTGAGCTCGAGAGGTGAATGGGGTGTGTTGTCTGGAGATGTGGGCCAAGCTTGGCACGTTCAAGGGGTGGTGTTGGAAATGAGACGAGTGAACAACATGTAAGTCATTGTTCACTGTTGTTTCCCGGGAATGAGTCGCTCATTAGTTTCATTCGGTCTATGAGAAACAGACCGGATTTCCTCGTAAGATGATCAGAGATCTTGACGAGCAGTTGTCGGTGAAGAACGTGTGTTGCACCACTCTCAGATCGAGCGTGGTTCGCTCGTCAATTGCTCCTCAACTGCTCCCAAAGTTCATGCTCCTCACTCATCACATACGTCAAAGTCCTTCCCGCATAGCCCTCCACCGGAAGGATCCTCAAATTCTCAATCACCTCCTCCAAAAGAATTGCCTTGCCCGCCAGAATCGACGCTCCCAGCCCGTTGTACCCCGCATGAACCACGTGAATGTGGAAATGATAGTATGACGGGTGGTAATGCACAAATATCCGCAAACTGTCGCTGGTCACCGCGTCAGACTGGTAGTAGCGAGGAATCTCACTTCTCAAAGTGTCCAAAATGCGCTCCAAATACTTCAAGTGAAACTTGTTCAGATCCCGGATCGAGGAAATGTCGTCCCGATAAACAATACAGCACAGATACAATGACTCCATGGTCTCTCCATCCCACTTCATATCTGGGATCACGACGAAATCCTCATTCTTTATAATCACTCGCTCTGCCTCGGCGCCGTGGTGAAGAATATTCCGCACCCACTGAATCCGATCCCCGCGCATCCGATCAATGTAAGGTTTCACCACTCGCTGGTAGATCTCTGGTGTCTCAGTCACCACACGCATCACTGGCTTGTTGAATTTGCGGATATGTGTCTCTGTGGCCGGATAGATCAGGTTTACTTTTGACGCCGGGGCAGCGTCAATGTCCTGTTCCAAAAGGTTCATCCCCCAGTGATACACATCATTAACGGCGATATCTCTGATCTGTGTGATTGGTGGGTTTTTGAGCTCCTTTTCACTCCAATTGAAATGCGATTTTTCCAGCTGTAAAATTGCAGGTTTTGAGTCGATTTTCCCCAGCAGCGCAATGGTTTTCAGTTGCGAGTCGGAGTTGAGCACTTTTTCAAACTCAAACCGTGCCACGAGCGATTCAATGGTCATTTCGACGAGGGCGAGAGATGAACAGAGAAGAAGAGACTTGATAAAAGTGTTGAGCGAATGTGATTTTTTAGATATATATATATATTTTTTTAGAAAAAAAAGAGCCCTCTGTGGCGGTGCATGTACCGCCACATGGTGCACCGCCACAACAATACCAAACACTCAAACAACAACAACTACGGATCCACCAGCAACAAGTCACTCTCGTATCTTTAAACCACATTTGCCGCCATTCACTTCATTCATTGGGATTTAAATCGTGCCGAAAATCACATGTCCATATCACCATAAACAAAGGAGTTTTCTCCCTCACATTTTGCCTCCCACCCCCCCTCTTATATAAATTCTCCCCTTTTTCCCCTTTTTCCTTTTTTTTCCCCAATCCCCATTCTTCTTCTTTTGATTCACCAAACCCTTATTTACCACCGTGAAGTTGATGTTCTTTTCAACCCTCCATTCCCATCTGTTACCCCCTTACCATTTCCCTACCCCCTGACCATCTTCCCCGGCTAAGCCTCTAATAACATCCTTACACCACGAGATTCAGGGCTCTTGAATCTCGATCCGAGCAACGCTACTGCCCCTCCCCTCCCCCCGGAACATGGCCCTTCTCTTTCCCTAAAACAGCCCCCCTCTTCCAGCACCCCTATTTTCCCAATTATTCCACTCACACAAATCGTCACTTGATCTCCCGTGAGCTGAAATATCTTGGAAATAAATTATTTGCATGACTGACAATTGGCTGTGAAAAACAAGCCTCAAAATACATTTCTTATAAACCCCCACAACCGCAATCAACAAACTTCGATTCCCAAACCCCTCTTTGAACATCATGATGGAACGATTCCTCCCCGACAAATATCCAACCAGCGATAAGAAGAAAAATTACGAGTTCCTGGACACTTTGGGTGCAGGTTCTTTTGGAACAGTTCGCTCTGCCATTGACAAGTCCACTGGCCAGAAAGTGGCTGTCAAGATCATCTTGAAATCCCGTCTCAAGGGCCATTTGGACGTGGTGTTGAGAGAAATCAAGCTTCTTGAATCGGTCAAACATGAACACATTGTGCAGTTGATTGATTGGTTCGAAACAAGACACAACTTCTACATTGTGACACAATTGGCCACTGGAGGTGAGCTTTTCGAGAGATTGATTCAGAAAACTTCCTTTACCGAGTACGATGCTTGCAGTATCATTTACCAAATTCTAACAGCAATTGACTACCTGCACAGTCTAGGTATCGTACACAGAGATATCAAACCGGAGAATGTGTTGTACCTGACCAAAGATGAAGATTCCCCAGTTGTTCTTGCCGATTTCGGAGTGTCCAAACAGGTGGAAATGCACGAGAAACTCACCGGAGTTGCTGGTTCTTATGGATATATTGCACCAGAGGTTTACGCGAGCGAGGGCTACGGCGATCTGTATGGTCTCGGAAAAGGTGGTTACACCAAGTCTTGCGATATCTGGTCATTGGGAATTGTGACGTTTACGTTGATCGGTGGATATTCTCCGATTCGTGCCGAGACACCACAAGAGTTTTTGGATGAGGTGAGATCGAACAACTTTGTTGTTTTCCACCGCAAATATTGGGAACACATTTCCGAAGATGCCAAGGATTTCATTTTGAAAAGTTTGGATATTGACAATAGGAGAAGACCCACCACTGGACAATTGTTGCAACATCCATGGATTGTGAACCATTTGGCCAAGCAAAAACCGGCACTGGAGACCAACATTATTGGAAACATTCAAGAAGGATTCAACGCGCACGACAAGTTGAGAAAGGTTGTTCGGTTGGTGATGATACAAAACAAGCTGAAGCAGTTACGGGAGTTGAGAGAGGCGACGGATTCGAGTTTTGAGGATGGAGCAGAAGACTTTATTTTCCATGGCAGCTCGACAGACTCGAGATTGATGGAGAATTTCGATAGGGTCAATTTGGACAAGTTGTCTGCTGCAGATGAGAAGGAGAGAGTCAAGAGTCAGACGTTGGCTGCTACTTTCCATAATTTGGTGAAGGCTGCACAGGTGAGTAAGGAAGACATAAGGAAGTTCCAGGAGGAGGAGGACCGTCAATGACGGGCGAAGCGAGCCATGAGACCGCGAGATGCTCGAGCTGCTTGTGAGTTTTCGTTGCACGATGAGTACAATTAAAGGATATGATATGTTGATATATAGTTGAATGCATTACCAGAATGCAATGAGTCGCGTTGCTTGTGAAAACAGCTCATAATGACTCGCTTTGCTCGTCGGACTTGTAGCAAAAGAGCTCCTCCTGAATTTCTCCAACCAAATGTTTCTTCAACTCCTGCAAACCAATGAAGTTCAAATCTTTAGACGCTTTCAGTGTGGAATGAATGAACGGGTTTTTGGGCTGTGTTGGAGAAAGGGCTGGCTGTAGATATGGGGAGAAGATTTCTGGTGCGGACGACCTGCTAAACCTTGTGTATCGAACATCCTTTTGAGCCAAGAGGGTTTGAGAATTGGATGTGATGGAAGATCCTGCTGAGAGGGGTGGCTGGAAACCTGTCCTACCCGAACCTGTGATAGCCGAAGTCTTTTGACGCTTGATGGAGTCTGCAATCTGCGAAATCTTGTCGGTTTGCAACACCTGGTCTTGGAGAACCGTGTGGAGCAGATCGTTGTACCAGAACTTGGAGTCTATCATCTCGAGGATCTTGTCGTCTGTGTGGGTTTTGAATATTTCGACATCCAGAGAGTAATATTTGTCTGCGTGGTGTCCGTAGTCTTTGAGTTTGGAAGAGGATAGACCAACCGCGCCCAAATTTCTAGCTGCCAAGTCTTGTTTTGGCATGTTATCCTCGTAATAGGTTCTGAAAGCGCCGATTTCAACAAACCCTTGGCGCATGGTCTTTTCCGGATCAATCACCACGGCGACGTAAGGGTCTTGGAAGCCCTGGTTGAGCTGCTGGGTTTTCACGTCGATTCCAGAGAGCCAGCAGCCGAATCCCGGGTGAGAATGATACCAGCCGATGATGTTTTCGTCTCTGTTGGGCTGTGCTTTGAGCTGCTCGAGATACTGCAACATGAACTCGTAAGCCTCGTTTAGCGGATTCACCCTGCTTTCCGTTCCTTGGACCGGTAACGGATAACTATCGAGGATGACGAGTTTCCGGTCGATCACTTTTCCGGTCATCATGCCCATGATTTCAATGGCTCCTCCCGAGCGGGCGTGGATGGTCATCTTGAGGAGCGCAAGAAGAGATATGTGCACCGAGCGGAAGTAGTGCGGGTCCTTGCGCCACGGCTTGGAATCGAGGGGCGGTTGTGTGGGCTGGTAGAAGTCGCCACCGGAGGCGCTGCTGCCTGCTGGCTCTTCATTGTCGTCGAGTTCGAGCTTCTCGATGTCTGAGGAGGTCCGGTGTGGCTGTGGTCTTTTTGGCTGTAGTTCGATCCGTTTAGTGGTGAGTGCTGCGCAGGTTGAAAGTTCTTCGGCGAGACTGAGGAGGTTTGACATTGCGAGCGACCGGGCGACGCGAGGAGCGTGCGAGTCGGGCGAGTCGGGCGAGTCGGACAAGTCAAGTGGAGCTGGTTTCACCGGTCAATTTGACTGAGTGTAAAAGGCAGGCTGGGTTACGGAGCAGATACAGAGATATTAGTTAGCACGAAAAAAAAAGGTTGGTTGTGTTTAGCGGAAACGGAAACAAGGAGCAATAATGTTTCGACGCGTCGATCGACGTAAATTATACTCTTCCTTTTACAGGTGTCCAAGAAACCAGCATCAACTTACATGGAACATCAACGCAGTGGGGTGTAAGATGTGGATGCAGTGGGATGTAAGATGTGGAGAGCTCTGTCACCATCCAACACCAAATCCCTGTCAATTTCACCCAAAACTAGCGGAAGTTGACTAACTGGAGCTGAATAAACTGGACGATCCCAACGTAATTGGGAGCAAGTCAACCAAATTGAACGACGATAACGAGCCAAACAACTCCAGCTAGCAAAGAGCCAATTAGAGCCATTTAATTGACATATCCCGCAACTTTGGAAAATAACTTATTTTTCATATTGGTGCTACCATTTTTATCCTATTCACCCCAAAATTCAGATTAACTATTTAACACCCGTTTGACTGTAGCTAACGATTCACAGTTCTAAGTGGACGCGTATCTGTTCAACCTTTTAACTCGTTTGTCGTTGGTAAAATCCATCAATGGAATTTGGTAGCCACTAAAAAATTCTTGGTGTATTTTCAGTGTATTTTGGTGTATTTTTAGCGGTTTTAGCGGTTTCAGCAGGTTGTAATTAACCATTTTAATAGATTTTAAAGGCCTTTAGATTATTATTTATTGCCCATTCACTATCTCATAATGGGCAGTTCACCAATCATTTCTCCCCACTCTATGCTCGCTGCGCTCGTCGCTCGTCATGTCTCTATGAAACACTCTATAAATAACCCCCCCAACCCCAACTAAACAAATCAACCCAATTTTTCGCTCGCTTCGCTCGCTTTGCTCGCTTTGCTCGCCATTCTTAAAACCAAATTCAACAAATCTCTATCCTTCATCACCTCCTCTGCCTCCGCCACAAGATTCCTCTTTGGCCGAGAATATCGCCGCGCAGCCTTGAAACTTAAATACCCTCCCGGACTGCCTCCTCCCCGACCCTTCACCTTCTCCGGACTCGTCAGCGTCTCGTCCATAATCACCGTGCTAGAATCCTCAGAAGTGGTCGACCCCGTCTTTGCATGACCCGAAAACTCATACGCTTGAGAATCGCTCCGGTGCAAAAACATCTTGCGGAAATCCTGTAAATCCTTCAAGTTCCCACGTTCCTCGTCATCCTCCTCCTCATCCTCCTCTTCATCCTCTCCAAATGACTCAAACTTCTTCAAAATCGGCCGGAAATGGCTCCCCATCGATATGGAACCGCGCTTCCGCTTCTTCTTCATCAACTCAATCTCGTCAACCTCATAAAAATCATCCGTAAACTCGTCGTACTGCCAAATCTTCAAATCTAGCCCGTATGGCTTGGGCTCAATGCAGTAAACATATCCTGGTTGAACATCCAGTTCCGTGAGCATCTCCTTGTTCAAATTCATGAAGTAACACAGCAAAACCCGCGTAATCACCCGGTGAGAAATGATTAAAACATGATCCCGTAACCTCTCCAGCTCAATAATCATCGGCCGTAGTCTTGAAATCACATCTAAATATGACTCTCCGCCCAATCCTGGAAACCGGTACGTCAATTTGTCAGCCATTTGACTCCGATACTCCTCCTCGTGGAAAGTACGGAAATCCTCCTCCCGAATCGAGTCCAAAGATCCACACCCAAGATCGTTCAACATCCGAAATGACTTGAATAGATAATCTCCTCCTTGATCCTGCTGGGGGAAATAAGAAGCCGTTTGCAAAGTCCGCCGCAAGTGAGACGTCCAAACGTTGAAATCGGCATCTGCTTGCGGCTTGAAATGAAACGTTGATTCATCATTGATATACTCCTTGTTCAACTGTCTCAGCTTAAACTCTTGTCTTTTCTTGCCAATAAATTTCGGTAAAGCACGTGCAAACCGCTCTCCACGCTCAGTGAGAGAAGAATCACCGCCCTTGCGGTTCTCAGCATAATATTCACTCTCTCCATTCACCGTCAACCAAATTTGACGGTCCGAAAGGTTGAAATTCAATAGGAAAAACACACATTGCGACGATAAATACCCGCTGATGTTGTACGAAACCAGTTTTTTGCCAGCGTTTATAATCTTCACATACTGAATATCATAAACTTCGTTTTCTTTCTCCTCGGCCTCATCGATTGTCTCATAAACTTTCTGATAGTTTTTCAATCTGTTTCGGAAATCGTCTAAAGCAACGTTCCGATCCATATTTTTGTAATCTGGACCGCTCAATTTCAACCGAATGTTCTTCTCAATCAACTCTTGGTCTGTACAAACACTCTCAAGGAAAAGAATCTTCACGGCACCGTTTGTTCTGTTGTTAATGGTCTCAATGATCCAGCTTCGCCGCGCTTTAGTCGTGTTTGTCGCGTCGAAAATGCCCACGTTTCCTTGATCAACAAGGAGGAAATCCAAAAGATGGTCCAATGTTTCACGGGCCCATTGCTCTCGCCGGTGGAAGTATTCTGTGTTGTTTGGGTCAAAGAAATTGGCGTCATGGGAGGTCGATCCACCAGTCGACGCGTCGATCGACGCAGATGTGGAGGCATTTGAAAGCGCTGTTTGGGCGGCGTGAGCCGCGGTTGCGGCCGCCTGTGCCACTGTTGTGGGTCCCTGTATCGGATAATCGCTCGGCTTGACATTTTCCTGTCTTCTTGTGTTTCCAACGTTGAAAATACGCGTATTGTACTGCATCCAGTTCAAATACCGCTGCAATTTCTTTGTAATGTACGACTTGCCCGTGGCTGGGAGCCCGACACAGACAATCACCAACTTGAGCATTTCGTTGGAAGTAAACGTTGATGTTGTGAGCATGTTTGCTAGGTCCTGGATGCTCGAACTGTTGCTGCTGGCCACCTGTAGACTCTGTAGGCTTGAAGTTTGGCCGGGAATGGAGATTGCTGAGGTGAGCACCGATGCGCTTGGATGGCGCGACATGCATAGTGGAGAGTTTAGTTTGGAGGAAGAAAGAGAGCTGATGGCTGTTGTTTCGGCGCTACCACTTGAATGTGACGCTAGTGCACTTTTGCCCTCCGTCAAAACTCGCGGCACAG